>BQKN01040179.1:0-15630 GCA_022839385.1 Asparagus kiusianus | reverse complement strand
CATCGGAGAAGTAAGTCGTCATATCCCCGGCGATATAACGTACGGGTCTCGGTATTGTAAAAGAACCGTGGTGCTCTTCGGCGAATAGATTCTTTTTCCTTTACATCCTCCGGCAAAATACCGTATTGGACGTAATCGACGATGGGAAAATGCCAATCTCGGGACTCGGACCCGATTTGGGTTGAGTTCACCTCTTTGGCGTTTACGTTTCTATCTTCCTCCTCTTCGATATCCATATCGTATATGGGTACGCAGAGTTGGTGTGATCTTACTGTGACTAGCAGTTCAGTTTTGGGCGGTTGCGCGAGTGATACTGCTAGTGCTGCCAGTGCATCTGCATAAGCGTTCTGAAGACGCGGGATGTATTTAATGTAAAATTCTTCAAAAGAATCTGCCATTCTGACGGCCTCTTGGTGGTATGGAATCAGATCTGGGTTCCTGACTTCATACTCCCCACGAACTTGGTTGACAATTAGTTGAGAATCCCCAATGGCTTCGAGATATTCGACCCCCAGCTCCTTGGCGAAACTGAGTCCTATGAGGAGTGCGTTATACTCAGCTACGTTGTTAGAGCATGGACTCGTCAGCGAATAAGCTCGAGGCATCACGTGCTTCCCTGGGGAAACTAAGACGACTCCGACTCCGGAGGAGACTCTAGAACATCCCGGAGTTACTGCCTTATTGACTGCTCTCGAAGCACCATCAAAGTATAACTGCCATACTTGTTGGTGTGACGTGGTATTAACCTCGTGGGTTTCATCTGGCAAGTCATCGTATACTTCAACCGTATCTGTTGTCGGGCTTGCTGCCAAAAGATCACAAGTCGCTTGTCCTTTGACCGACTTCTGCTGTTTGAAGTGTAGATCATACTAGGACAAAAGAAGGGCCTACTTTGCTAACCGCCAATTCATTGAACCTGGTTGAGTCATGAACACCCGTACCGGATTAACATTGGCAATGACGTAAATCGTCTGACCCACCAAGTAATGTCGCATCTTCTGTACTGCGAACACCAATGCGAGACATTCTTTCTCGATCATCGGATACCGAGACTCGGCGCCTATCAAGGTCCGACTTAGGTAATAGACTGCCTGTTCGTGACCATTATCATCGTCTTGTGCTAATAAGGCACTTACCGAATGGTTCATCGCCTTGATGTAAATCAAGAACGGTTTATCTGATTTTGGTGCAACAAGAACAGGGGGATTCATCAGATATGCCTTGATATCTTCGAAAGCTTTTTAGCAAGCCTCATCCCAAATAAACGACACGCCCTTCTTGTTTAGCTTAGAAAATGGCTGGCACTTCCCAGAAAGATTTGAAATGAACCTCCGGATATAAGCCAGACGACCTTGCAATCCTCTGAGTTCTCTTAGATTCCTCGGGGGTTATAATTCATTTATTGCCTTCACCTTGTCTGGGTCGATGTGTATACCCTTAGTAGTGACGACGAATCCAAGGAATTTTCCACTGGACATTCCAAGGAAGGATTTTGTGGGATTCATCTTCAATTCATGACTCCGCATGAGATCGAACATCGTCCTCAAGTCTTTGATGTGATCTTCTTTGTTGCGGCTTTTTACCACTAAATCGTCAACGTAGCATTCAACCGTTTTCCTGAGGTGTTTCTGGAAAATTTTAGTCATCGCTCGTTGGTACGTAGTACCTGCATTCTTCAGACCGAACGGCATCACCGTGTAGCAGAAGACACCGAGGGGCGTTCTGAATGCTGTATGCTTCTCATCGTCTGGGTGCATCTTGATTTGATTATACCCCGAAAAGCCGTCCATGAAGGACATTCTCTCAAATCCGCATGTATTGTCGATAATTACATCCGTGATTGGGAGAGGAAAATCGTCTTTTGGACATGCTTCATTTAGGTTTCTGAAGTCGATGCAAATTCTGATTTTGCCGTTCTTCTTCATAACGGGGACGATGTTGGCTAACCAGCCTGGATGTTGTTCCTCCCGGATAAATCCTGAGTCGATCAACTTCTTAACCTCCGCCTCGATGGCTTCCATAATCTGCGGACGAAACCGTCTTTGTTGTTGCTTGACAGGTTTAGCATCCAGCTTGATGTCGAGGCGGTGCATCGCCACATTAGGGTCTAGCCCTGGCATGTCTTCGTAGTTCCATGCGAAGACATCAATGTATTCTCCGATCAGGGTAATTAACTCCTCCTTCTCATCTAGGGGAAGGCTACTGCTGATAAATATGGGCTTTGGATTGGCCTCATCGCCCATATTAATTTGGACTACTTCGTCCTCGGTGGGTGGTTCTCTCTGTTCAAACCTATCACCATATTGCATGTTTAGGTGATGAACCCATGGGTCCTCCCACGTTGGCATTTGATCATCGTCCTCCAACGTAGATGGATCAGCTGTAGTCATGTTCGACATTAAGGTCTTGAACACTTCTCCCAAACTTGTGTCGGAATCTTCAGCTGAGGAGTCTGGCAAGCACCCATCCTTAGTCTTGTTAGCAATTTGATCAATAATTTGCCAACCACATTCATCATCTGATGAAGCATAGCCTAAGCCTCTCTTGTGACGATAATAGTCATCCGGTTTCCCTTTTGGTACATATGCCGCTTTGACTGGGACACGGGAGCCTCGGTCGAAGTATAAACCTTCTCCGAGTGTAAAGTCGTACCCTTGCTTTTCCATGAGCGTACACGCTTCCGGACTATACTTGGATAAGTGCAGACCAGATTTGTCGTCGTCCTCATCCTCTTTTAAGAAATGATTTGGCAATGGAAACCTTTCTCCTTTACCGAAGATCACTTCTTTTTGTCCTCCTACTTTGGCAGGAATGATCTGGGTTGTTCCGAAAGAGTGTTGGAGACGCTTCTTCGTTACATAAGACGATCTGAGCGGCATACATAAATCGGGATTATCGTATAATCCTTTTATCGCATCATTAAGAGACAAGGAGTACTCTAAACCATTATTTATTTAAAGTTCGGCAAGTTGCCAGTTACAACCGTCATCTAACGATTCTTCATCGTCAAGATTGATTACAAAGGGTACAATGTCATTTAAAACAAAACCGCCATTGTAATCGAATCCGGCCTCGGAATCAGCTTCTTCTCCGCTGTCCGTGTCTTGGATCGATGGTTCCGTATCGGATTCGTTACCATAAAGGAGAGAAACTGTGAAATAATTCTCATACCCTTTGAATGGTTGCTTATCCGTGACCACCGTCCTAACCCTTCCATCAGTGTCGACATATTTCAGACACTGATGTAAGGTGGAGGGAACTATAACATTACTATGGATCCAAGGCCGACCCAATACTAAGTTATAGGATGTCTTAGCATCTATCACGTAGCACGTGACCTCTGTTTTCAGATCGCCCATTTGGCACTTTATCCGGATTTTTCCCAAAGGTCTTGACCCGCTGGTGTTGAATCCGTAAATGACTGTGCCTGTAGACGCCAACTTGCTGACTGGAATGCCAAGGCTGTGCATCAGTCGCAGCGGCATGATACTCACAGCGGAACCCGGATCCACTTGGATTCGGTTAACCTCGCTGGAGCCAATGTACCCGACGAAGTATAGGGGCCGATCATGGTTTGAATTCTTTGTCTGCATGTCCTCTTTGGTGAAGGTGATGCAGGGAAGATTCTTAGCTGCCACATTGCACTGTTGGGCAAGTAGTTCCAGTTCTTCCGGTGCCGGCTTGATTTGAGTGAGGAACGCTTCTGAATCAGCCAAGGCTTCTTGCAAGGCTTCTCTAGTTTCTTTGGATAGCCGCAGCAATTCATATAACGTTATCCTCACTGGAATATTAGCTAGCTGAGCCATGATGTCGAAGGCACGCGGAGTCTTCGAACTCTCCGGTTTGTCTTTTCCAATCGGGCGACTGAAACGAGACTGCTTCGGATTTTGCACCTCCTCGGGCCTCTTTTCTTTCTGTTTCCCTGCCGGCTGTCGTCGAGTATCTTCAGCCGGTTTAGGAACGGCGATCACTCCCATCTCTGTGAGAGTCTTGGCTGGTCCTCATTTTTCCGCTCCCTGTTCAGCTAATTGATCGTCAGGAGACGGATATTTGTAATGATACTCATTTCCACTCCTGGTCGCAAAGACTTCCTGCTCTTCGTCGGAGAGCGGGAAAGCAGCAATTCTTTCGTCATCTTCACCTGGGATAGCAGAAACTCCATAACAAGGCTTGCCTTTCCCCTTGGACTTCTTCTTGGATGACGATCCGGCCCATTGTTCATCTTCAATCAGGTCGGGGTGAACCCAAAGGATTTCGCCATTCGGGGCCGTGTGTGGCACTAGTCCCTTTTGGCGCTGTTCGTGTGGATCATCATTCACTGTCTTCATCCCGACTTTGGTGACGCGTTTTGGCTCGAACCAATCTGTAGGTACTGATCCAAAACTGATCGACACCGCATTTGCTCCCACATTCTTGGCCGGTTTTGGAGTTATGACCCCTACGTCGATCAACGCCTGGATCTTGTCCTTGAGGTGGTAGCAAGACTTTGTTGGGTGGTGGACCACCCTATGGTACGCGCAGTACTTCGGGTCCGTCACCTTGGTAGCTCCTTCATGATCTACAATCGCCGGCAACTGGATTTTGTTGTTCTCCAACAGGTACTTGAAGATGCCGGGAACTTCATCATCTTTGAAGGAGTAGACTTTGGGAAACCTCGGCTCCGAAGACTTTTGCTTCTGAGACCGTTGCTGCCAATGTGGCTGCGACTGTTGTGGCGCTCTTTGCTGCTGTTGCTGAGGTTGCAATTGAAATGTCTGGTTAGCATCAACAGCATTAACATGAGCTTTACCTTTCCCTTTCTGGTTGAAGTTCTGCTTCGGAGGATTCGTTGCTGGTTGGCCTCTCTCCGCCTTCTTTCTTCTGAGGAATCGCTCAGCTTGCTCTCCTCGAACCTTCAGATCCTTCCAGGTCTTGGATGGTGCTGTGCCCGTTGCTTCCAACACGTCCAGTGAAAGGTTGTTGTGGCAGGTCTGGAGGATGAATTCCTCAGTGATCGGGTCCCGGCAATTCATCGCCTTATTGCGGAACCTCTTGACGAAGGTATCGACTAGCTCCCCGTCTTTCTGCTTTTCATCGAGCAACGATCCGATAGAAATTTCAGTGTCGTCGTCGAAGAAGTTCGTGAGGAACTTAGTCTCCATGTCATCCCAGCTGTTTATGCTTCCTGGCTTGAGGCGACGATACCAATCGAAGGCAGCTCCGCGAAGAGTGCCGACGAATGACCGCACCATCAGAGGCTCATTACCAGAGATGACTCCCAAGTGCGATTTGAAGTAAATCAAATGCTGAGTAGGGGAACCCATCCCATTAAACAGTGTGAAGTTAATTAGACTGAACTTCGCCGGATATGGGATTGATTCCCACTCTCTTGGGTATGGACAAGGAATGCCCGTCTTTTTCGTCTCTTGAGCAGAAATCAACGTATTGATTTTGCTCTCGAGGTTCTTAATTTTTAGGCTTTCACCTGTGTCTTCGCTAGCATTATCATTACCACCCCCTGGATTGATGGGAGGGTTATTAGCATTGCGAGCTTCATTTGTGTCCTCATCTTCCAGGTTGTTCTGGTTGTGACGACTTGGTTCGCCTTGTTGGTTCCTCAATGCTTGAAGCTGTTGGTCATGCATCTCTCTCATGTTCTGCATAGCCATCTGTATTTCGAACCTAAAGGTTTCCTGTTGTTTGGCCATGGCATCTTCAAGCATCTTGGCCACTTGCTCCGCGCTTATCATAAACGACTCGCGGGGCTGTCCTTCACTGGACACGGTGTTGTCAGATGCAACTGCTGAGCCAGCATCCGATTCTTCATCTCCCGAAGGTACTCTTGTTCGGACTCTACCATACGTCGCACGGATGATAGCTTCGGTTTGAAGATGAGTTACACGTCGGGTTATTTCTGGAACCGCCTCGGGGTTGTCCTAGGCTGATGTTCCTGTGCCGGTCATGTTGGCGGTGACTCTTGAATGTTCACCGTCTTCGACCCTTGTTCTTCTTCGTTGGAAACGCCTATGCCTTGGTTTTGGCGCTCCGGTGCTGAGTCTTTCGAACACTGAGACTCTTTCGGGGACTGCCTTGACGCAGTTGCATTCAGACAGTACTGCCCGAATGAGCTTTGAACAAGGACATTGAGCCTCGAACCTTTGAGGGTTCCTCTTTCTGGATTTGTTCGTACCCCCGGCACGATAGTACAGCTCGTCTGTTTGAAGGTCGGAGCAACCTATCGTGTGTTGGCACGATCTCTCAGGTATAACGTTGTCGTCATCAGATGACAGCGTTTCCTTCTGAGGATGAATTGTCTTCTTCGGACCCTCCAGAGTCACACGCCTTGAAACTCGCCTTTGCAGGCATGAATTTTCAGCGGGCTCTTGCACTTCTGTAGGCGTGTAAAATTGCCTATAGGTCCCTTAGCTTAGCTCGGCACGATGATTCGACAAATCAACGGACGATCGAGCGACGAGTCGACGAGGCACGCAAGCAACGGAATACGTTCGCACGCGGAATCAAACCAACGTTTCGGGAATCACCGAGTCATCTAAACAAGAGCGAACTCGGTGATATAACGATCGAATCAAGATCAATCCCGGACTCGAACTCAGAAACGGATTAACTGCCATATTTGGAATCAAGTCAATGAGTCGATTCCAGAAACCGAATCGAATCCGAACGACGAAGAACCGGAAACACCGGAAAACGACGAAACGAACCAACACCCGGGAACTCGGCCTAAACCGAGCCAACCCGGGGTGGCTTGGCCAAGGCCGAGCCACCCTAGGGTGGCACGACCAAACCCCACCCCCCCAAGGGTGGCACGAAACCCCCCCCCCCCCTCTCTCTTGTGTACAAACGCACAGTGAAGAGAGGCTATAAATAGGGGGGGGTGGTTGTTCATTTTGGAGGACTTTTGGTTGAACTTCTAAAGAGCCGAAACTCTGCCGGATTGTCATCTCAACTCGGAATTGTGAAGGCTTGAAGCTTGGACCCTCGGATTCAGTTTTCGGCGAGCACCCGCGACATACAAGGCAGGAGTTCGAAGAAGCTAATCCTCAGATCTACATCGTTCTACTCCGGATCTAAGCTTGGTTCTTAGATCCCGAGATTCGAGCGGTCGTTTCCTTGGCGAAACGATCCCTCCCGGCTATTATCTCCTTGGTGGGATAATACCTGTAATACGTTGTAGATCTGCTTGGATCCAGATCTCGCGGTGGTCAACGGTAATCAACCCCGGCGCAGGCGAAGAACCTCACAAAGCGAGCGACCGCAAAACAGGAGCTCGCGATCTGTTCAAAGGAAAGTTGTAATTTTTTGTTTCTTTCTTTATTTCGATCTCCATTGTAACCGGCTCTTATAAAAAGACCGGATATTTGTAAAACGCATAAAGTTGTTTTCAAAGTTTGTAATGGAATCCTCAATGAAGAAGAACACGATTTTCCACGCGAACAATCTGGCGACCACAGTGGGAGCCAACAGCTTCGCTGCCGAAGCTGGAGCGTCGCAGCCGCGGATCTCGATCCCGGTCGTGGAGGAGGTCGAGTATGAATTCGACCAACAGAAGTACGAGGAATACGTCTCCTCATCCGGATCTACCTCCTCCCCCAAGTCCAAGAAGTCCCAAAAGCTCTCCTCTAGGAGAAAGGTGCGTTGGTGCGATGAAGTTGAAGCCACCAACGACGACCTCACCCCAATCGACGCCGAAGCTGCGTTGAGTGAGGCCCTACTGACCTCAAAGAAGGTCAAATCCGCCATCGAAGGCGTGGTGACTCTCTCCAAGAGAGCTCGCCAGAGGCAGCGTCAACGCCTCGCGAAGCAATTCGCCAAGGCCATGGAGTCCGTTGACGGGGTCCGTTATCATGCGGATCTGAAGAACAAACGAGGCAAGCAGCCTCAACAGCAAATGCAGGGTGGTTCCTCTAAACCATCAACTATGGAGTGGGTCCGTGTCAAACGGAATCGCTCGACTTTGGAGGAACGCATCCGCAAACGCCGCGCGTTATCGGCGCAAGCACGGGCCAAAGCTGAAGAAGCCCGTCGGAAGCTGCAGAAGGAGGTGGTCAAGAAGCCGCCACCAACTCGCAAGGTTTTGAGGCCAAAGTCTAAAGCGGCTCAGGCTAAGGAGCAAAACCCACAGCCTCCGAAAGTTCGAACTTCGGCAAGTCAACCCAAACAGCCGGTGATTGCCGCAACTACCCTGGGAGATCCCGCGGGACCATCCCAGAAGAAAAGATCAGTTTTGGAGCGCCTCGGTCCACTTCCGAAGGAACGAGGTAAAACTCCAATTCAAGAACGCTTGGGGCCAATGAAGAAACCCCAAACAATGCAACATGCTGGGGGTCACCGCAACCCTCAACACTTGGAGAAAACCGCGGCACCCAAGCGCACCACTTTGCGCATAGAAGTGCAAGAGTCCACTGAAGATTCACGCCCACAAAGGCGTGTCTCGAGGCGTGTGACTCTGGATGGTCCGAAGAAGACAATTATTCCTCAGAAGGAAACGTTGTCATCTGATGACGACAACGTTATACCTGAGAGATCGTGCCAACACACGATAGCTTGCTCCGACCTTCAAACGGACGAGCTGTACTATCGTGTCGGGAGTACGAGTAAAACCAGAAAGAGGAGCCCTCGAAGGCTCGAAACACAATGTCCTTGCTCGAAGCTCATTCGGGCGGTACTGACGGAATGCAACTGTGTTAAGACAGTCCCCGAAAGAGTATCGGTGTTCGAAAGACTTAGCACTGGAGCGCCAAGGCCAAGGCATAGGCGTTTCCAACGAAGAAGAAAGAGGGTCGAGGACGGTGAACATTCAAGGGTCACCGCCAACATGACCAGCACAGGAACAGCGGCTCAGGACAACCCCGAGGCGGTTCCAGAAATAACCCGTCGTGTAACTCATCTTCAATCCGGAGCTATCATCCGTGAGACGTATGGTAGAGTCCGAACAAGAGTACCTTCGGGAGATGAAGAATCAGATGCCGGCTCAGCAGTTGCATCTGACAACACCGTGTCCAGTGAAGGGCAGCCCCGCGAGTCGTTCATGATAAGCGCGGAGCAGGTGGCCAAGATGCTTAAAGATGCCATTGCCAAGCAACAGGAAACCTTTAGGTTTGAAATGCAAATGGCTATGCAAAACATGAGAGAGATGCATGACCAACAGATCCAAGCATTGAGGCACCAACAAGGTGAACCAAGTCGTCAGAACCAGAACAACCTGGAAGATGAGGACACAAATGAAGCTCGTAATACCAACAACCCTCCCATCAACCCAGGGGGTGGTAACGAGAACGCCAGTGAAGACACAGGTGAAAGCTTAAAAATTAAAAATCTCGAGAGCAAGATCAATACATTGATCTCTGCTCAAGAGACGAAAAAGACGGGCATTCCTTGTCCATACCCCAGAGAGTGGGAATCAATCCCATATCCGGCGAAGTTCAGTCTAATTAACTTCACGCCGTTTAATGGGATGGGTTCCCCTACTCAGCATTTGATTTACTTCAAATCGCACTTGGGAGTCATCTCGGGTAATGAGCCTCTGATGGTGTGGTCATTCGTCGGCACTCTTCGCGGAGCTGCCTTCGATTGGTATCGTCGCCTCAAGCCAGGAAGCATAAATAGCTGGGACGACATGGAGACCAAATTCCTTGCGAATTTCTTCGACGACGACACTGAAATCTCTATCGGGACATTGCTCGATGAGAAGCAGAAGGACGGAGAATTGGTCGAAGTCTTCGTCAAAAGGTTCCGGAATAAGGCGATGAATTGCCGGGACCCGATCAGCGAGGAGTTCATTCTTCAGACCTGCCACAATAACCTCTCACTGGATGTTTTGGAAGCAATGGGCACAGCTCCATCCAAGACATGGAAGGACTTGAAGGTCCGAGGCGAGCAAGCTGAGCGGTTCCTCAGGAGGAAGAAGGCGGAGAGAGGCCAACCGGCTACAAATCCTCCGAAGCAGAACTTCAATCAGAAGGGAAAAGGTAAAGCTCAGGTTAATGCTGTTGATGCTAACCAAACCTTTCAATTGCAACCTCAGCAACAGCAGCAGCAGCAGCAACGAGCTCCACAGCAATCGCAGCCACATTGGCAGCAGCGGTCTCAGAAGCAAAAGTCTTCGGAGCCGAGGTTTCCCAAAGTCTACTCCTTCAAAGATGACGAAGTTCCCGGCATCTTCAAGTACTTGTTGGAGAACAACAAAATCCAGTTGCCGGCGATCGTGGATCATGAAGGAGCCACTAAAGTGACGGACCCGAAGTACTGCGCGTACCACAGAGCGGTCCACCACCTAACGAAGTCTTGCTACCATCTCAAGGATAAGATCCAAGCATTGATCGACGTAGGGGTCATAACTCCGAAACCGGCCAAGAATGTGGGAGCAAATGCGGTGTCAATCAGCTTTGGATCAGTGCCTACAGCTTGGTTTGAGCCGAAGCGCGTCACCAAAGTCGGGATGAAGACGGTGAATGATGATCCACATGGACAGCGCCAAAAGGGACTTGTGCCACACACAGCCCCGAACGGCGAAATCCTTTGGGTTCACCCCGACCTGATTGAAGATGAACAATGGGCCGGATCGTCATCCACGAAGAAATCTAAAGGGAAAGGAAAGTCTTGCTACGGAGTTTCCGCCATCCCAGGGAAAGACGACGAAGGAATCCCAACTTTCCCACTTTCTGAAGATGAACAAGAAGTCTTCACCACCAGAAGCGGGAACCAATACCACTTCAACTATCCGTCACATAATGAACAAGCAGCTAAGCTAGGGGTGACAAAACAGGGGCCAGCCAAGACTCTCACAGAGATAGGGGTGATCCCAATTCCCAAACCGGCTGAAGATGTTCGACGACAGCCGGCAGATAAACAGAAAGACAAAGGATCCCAAGAGGTTCAGAACCCGAAGCAGTCTCGCTTCAGTCGTCCAATTGGAGGAGATAAACCGGGAAGTTCGAAAAATCCACGTGTCTTCGACATCATGGCTCAGCTGGACAATATTCCAGCACGGATAACGATGTACGAGCTGTTGCGGTTATCCAAGGAGACTAGAGAATCCTTACAAGAGGCCTTGGCCGATTCAGAGGCGTTCATCACCAGGATCAAACCAGCACCTGAGGAGTTAGAATTGTTAGCCCAACAGTGTAACGTGGCAGCTAAGAACCTTCCCTGCATCACCTTCACCAAAGAGGACATGCAGACGAAGAATTCGAACCATGATCGGCCCCTGTACTTCGTCGGGTACATTGGCTCCAGCGAAGTTAACCGAATCCAAGTAGATCCGAGTTCCGCTGTGAGTATTATGCCACTTCGACTGATGCACAGCCTTGGCATTCCAGTCAGCAAGTTGGCATCTACAGGCACAGTCATATACGGATTCAACACCAGCGGGTCAAGACCTTTGGGTAAAATCCGGATAAAGTGCCAAATGGGCGATTTAAAGACGGAGGTCACGTGCTACGTGATTGATGCTGAGACATCCTATAACTTACTATTGGGTCGGCCTTGGATCCATAGTAATGTTATAGTTCCCTCCACTCTACATCAGTGTTTGAAATATGTCGACACTGATGGAAGAGTTAGGACGGTGGTCGCGGATAAGCAGCCATTCAAAGGGTACGAGAACTACTTTACAGATTCTCTCCTTTATGGTAACGAATCCGATACAGAACCATCGGTCCAAGGCACGGACAGCGAAGAAGAAGCTGATTCCGAGGCCGGATTCGATTACAATGGTGGTTTTGTTTTTAATGACATTGTACCCTTTGTAATCAATCTCGACGACGAACAGTCGTCAGATGGCGGTTGTAACTGGCAACTTGCCGAACTTGAAATAAATAATGGTTTAGAGTACTCCTTGTCTTTTGATGATGCGATAAAGGGATTGTACGATAATCCCGAATTATGTATGCCGCTCCGATCGTCGTATGTAACGAAGAAGCGTCTCCAACACTCTTTCGGAACAACTCAGATTATTCCCGCCAAAATAGGGGGACAAAAAGAAGTGATCTTCGGTAGAGGAGAAAATCTTCTGGTGCCAGATCATTTCCTAAGAGAGGATGAAGATGGTGACAAATCTGGTTTACATTTGTCTAAGTACAGTCCAGAAGCGCGCAAGCTCATGGAAAGACAAGGATATGATTTCACACTCGGAGAAGGTCTATACTTCGATCGAGGTTCCCGTGTCCCAGTTAAAGCGGCATATGTACCAAAGGGTAAACCGGAGGGCTATTATCGTCACAAGAGAGGCTTAGGCTATATTTCATCAGATGACGAATGTGGGTGGCAGATCATCGATCAAATTGCTAACAAGGCTAAGGATGGGTATTTGCCAGATTCTTTAGCTGAAGATTTCGACACAAGTTTGGGAGAAATGTTCAAGACCTTAATGTCGAACATGACTACGGCTGATCCATCTACAATGGAGGACGACGATCAAATGCAAACGTGGGAGGACCCATGGGTTCATCACCTGAACATGCAATATGGTGATAGGTTCGAACAGAGAGAGCCACCCACCGAAGACGAGGTAGTCCAAATCAATATGGGTGATGAAGCCAATCCAAAGCCCATATTTATCAGCGGTAGTCTTCCATCAGATGAGAAGGAGGAGTTAATTGCCCTTATCAGGGAGTATATCTACGTCTTCGCCTGGAACTACGAAGACATGCCAGGGCTCGATCCCAATGTGGCAATGCACCGCCTCGACATCAAGCCGGATGCCAAACCTGTCAAGCAACAGCAAAGACGGTTTCGTCCACAAATCATGGAATCCATCGAGGCTGAAGTTAAAAAGTTGATCGACTCAGGATTTATTCGGGAAGAACAACATCCAGACTGGTTAGCCAACATCGTTCCAGTCATGAAGAAAAATGGCAAGATCAGGATTTGCATCGACTTCAGGAATCTGAACGAAGCATGTCCAAAAGATGATTTTCCCCTCCCGATCACAGATGTCATTATTGACAATACATGTGGATTCGAAAGAATGTCCTTCATGGACGGCTTTTCGGGATATAATCAAATCAAGATGCACCCGGATGATGAAAAGTATACGGCATTCAGAACGCCCCTCGGTATCTTCTGCTACACGGTGATGCCGTTTGGTCTGAAGAATGCAGGTGCCACGTACCAACGAGCAATGACTAAGATTTTCCAGAAACACCTCAGGAAAACAGTTGAATGCTACGTTGATGATTTGGTGGTAAAAAGCCACAACAAAGAAGATCACGTCAAAGACTTGAGAACGATGTTTGATCTCATGCGGAGTCATCAATTAAAGATGAATCCCACAAAATCCTTCCTCGGAATGTCCAGCGGAAAATTCCTTGGATTCGTCATCACCACCAAGGGTATACATATCGACCCAGACAAGGTAAAGGCGATAAATGAATTGCAACCCCCGAAGAATCTAAGGGAACTCAGAGGATTGCAAGGGCGTTTGGCGTATATCCGGAGATTCATTTCAAATCTTTCCGGGAAGTGCCAACCATTTTCGAAGCTAAACAAGAAAGGCGTATCGTTTATTTGGGACGATGCTTGCCAGAAGGCATTCGAAGATATCAAGGCATATCTGATGAATCCACCTGTTCTTGTTGCACCAAAATCAGGTAAACCGTTCTTGATTTATATCAAGGCGATGAACCATTCGATAAGTGCTTTATTAGCACAAGATGATGATAATGGTCACGAACAGGCAGTCTATTATCTAAGTCAGACCTTGATAGGCGCCGAGTCTTGATACCCGATGATCGAGAAAGAATGTCTCGCATTGGTGTTTGCGGTACAGAAGATGCGACATTACTTAGTTGGCCAGACGATTTACGTCATTGCTAATGTTAATCCGGTACGGGTATTCATGACTCAACCAGGTTCGATGAATTGGCGGTTGGCAAAGTGGGCCCTTCTTTTGTCCCAGTATGATCTGCACTTCAAACAGCAGAAGTCGGTCAAAGGACAGGCGATTTGTGATCTTTTGGCGGCAAGCCCGACAACAGATACGGTTGAAGTATACGATGACTTGCCAGAGGAAACCCACGAGGTTAATACCACGTCACACCAACAAGTATGGCAGTTATATTTTGATGGTGCCTCGAGAGCAGTCAATAAAGCAGTAACCCCGGGATGTCCTAAGGTCACTTCTGGAGTTGGAGTTGTCTTAGTTTCCCCAGGGAAGCACGTGATGCCTCGAGCTTATTCGCTGACGATTCCATGCTCTAACAACGTAGCTGAGTATAACGCACTCCTCATAGGACTCAGTTTCGCCAAGGAACTGGGGGTCGAATATCTCGAAGCCTTTGGGGATTCTCAACTAATTGTCAACCAAGTTCGTGGGGAGTATGAAGTCAGGAACCCAGACCTGATTCCATACCACCAAGAGGCCGTCAGAGTGGCAGATTCTTTTGAAGAATTTTACATTGAATACATCCCACGTCTTCAGAACGCTTATGCAGATGCACTGGCAGCACTAGCAGTATCACTCGCGCAACCGCCCGAAACTGAACTGCTAGTCACAGTAAGATCACACCAACTCTGCGTACCCATATACGATATGGATATTGAAGAGGAGGAAGATAGAAACGTAAACGCCAAAGAGGTGAACTCAACCCAAATCGGGTCCGAGTCCCGAGATTGGCGCTTTCCCATTATTGACTACGTCCAATACGGCATTTTACCAGAGGATGTAAAAGAAAAAGAATCTATCCGCCGAAGAGCACCACGGTTCTTTTACAATACCGAGACCCGTACGCTGTATCGTCGGGGGTACGATGACCTGCTTCTCCGATGCCTTTCGAATGAAGAAGCAAAAGAAGTTCTTAAGGAAGCACATGAAGGAGAATGCGGTGCGCATCAGCCTGGTCCCAAGCTGTATGATCGAATCAGAAGAATGGGATATTTCTGGCCAACAATGGTTCGTGACGCGATTGAGTACGCTCGAGAATGTCACGCTTGTCAAGTATATGCAAACTATATGCACCAACCACCGGAGCGGTTACACGTGTCAACCACGTCCTGGCCATTCGAGACATGGGGTATGGACATTGTCGGTCCTATCTTTCCTCCCTCAGTAAAAGGTGATCGATTCATCCTCGCTATCACCGACTACTTTTCAAAGTGGGCTGAAGCCATTCCGCTTAAAGAAGTAAAGACGAACAACGTCATCAACTTCATCAAGCATCACGTCATATACCGACATGGCGTGCCGAGGCGGATCATTCATGACAACGGCCCGCAATTCATAAGCAACGCCTTCATCCGGTTCTGTGACAAGTTCAAGATCCAAGATGTTTCGTCAACACCTTATTACCCTGCCGCTAACGGATTAGCTGAGGCTTTCAACAAGACGATCATCAAGATCTTATCAAAACTCGTGAAGACCAACAAGCGAGATTGGGACGATAAACTCGGAGAAGCACTCTGGGCTTATCGCACTACCATACGCACACCCACGGGAGCTACCCCATATTCGTTGGTATACGGATGTGAAGCTGTGCTACCCCTGGAAATTCAAATCCCCTCCCTTCGGGTCGCTCTCGCAACGGAGATGACGACCGAAGGGCAGCATCAGAAGCGTCTCGAAGAACTCGAAAGGCTGGATGAAATGTGTAACAACCGTAAATTTTTGATACGTATTTAAATAAATTTTACTAA
>BQKN01040168.1:0-14325 GCA_022839385.1 Asparagus kiusianus | reverse complement strand
AATTGTATAGGGAGTATGTCTCCAAATTAGTGAAACAGTATCAGAGTCTAAAAACCAAGCAAAATAGAAGTCAAATGGTTCAAAACTCAACTCTAGAGGCGTGCAATCATTTATCATTATGATACCCTAAGTTTAGTCCCATGTTGTAAAATGAGTAGAGTGTGAGACTTTATAAGCTAAAGTCATGAGAGTCAAGTGTAACATTAACTAGTCAATTTTGGTAGTAGTTTAAGTTAAACAATGTGTGGCACTTAGTGGATCCCATGGCTTATGGCTGCCAACATGCTCACGGGCTCGGGGTGTGACAAATGTTATCAGAGCTGCCAAAAGTGTAGAACTAAGTGTCATGCGAGACTAAGTGCTACACCGCATGAGTGCCGTGAGAGTCAATATCTAGAACTCGTGGGAGTCACCTCTAGAGTCCTCATTGCTTGGTGGTGATGTCGGGACAAACCAATTGTCATGCAGCGATGGGGACGTCGCGTATATTTAAAGATGGGAGTGCTTGTAATACCCCAAGTTTAGTCCCACATTGAAAAATAAGTATGAGAGGCTCTATAAGCTAAAGTCCTGAGAATAAAATGTAACATTGACTAGTCAATTTTGTTAGTAGTTTGAGCCAAATAACGTGTTGCACACAGTAGGTCCCACAACATATAAAATGCCAGTAGACTCACAGGTCTGGGCCATGACAATCATTATCATTAAGAGTGTCGAGTAGCAAAATCTCAGTTCTCAAAGCATCCTCGTCACTATCATAATGAAGTTCATTATCCTCATATGAGTTCAAGTCCTTAACAATCACCTACTTGTGTTCGCTTGACCTCAGGGGCTCTTGAACTAGAAGCCCTATTTTCTCTCCTTGTGGTCCTCCTCCGTTGTAAAAATTAATTGCACCAGCTGCTTTGGAAAGAATTCAAGTGAAATGTTAGTTTCCGGATAACAATCCTCATCCTCCTTAGAGTCATATCCCTCCACTAACCATGGGGCAGCCTTCGTAGCATCTTTAGCAAGGAGGATATCTCATTTGTTTCTATCCGTCCTTGTCTCCATTTTAATTATGACCCTCAAATTGAATTGCAAATAAACCAAATCGCTCAGCCTCTTGTTATCCAACTTATTCCTTTTTTGTGTGGATTTACAATTCAATAACATAGAAATATTGGTAACATTGTCTATCAATACATTACTTACCATTTGATCTAATATTTTAGTATGAACATTTGAATTTATAAATTTAAACAAGACTTAGTGAGTAATTACCTCTTTGAAGCACCTTCAGATTCTCTCACGTCCAGAGGAGCTACCCGTCAAACTCAAGACCCTAAGAGCCATGATCTGGAGATAAGACATCTTTCCATCAATTGTGTCCCACCAATGAGCCGTTTGAAGATAGAAAATTTATCAAGTTTAAAACTAGCAGATAGTATAATCAATTTATAATGTCAAAATAAGATTATTTAATATTTGGTTGAAGATTCCCTGCAAACAACTTTACTCTAAGTTCTGGTGGTTTCCTATGGAAACCTTCTCTCTTATTGTACCTCAACATCTTTATTGAGTATATCCTATCAACTATAACATCATCGTTAAAAAAATACCTCTATACAATCAGGAATCGCTTTATTAGCTTCCACTCTTCTTAGCCATCTCATCCTTTACATATTACTAAAAAGGATTAAGGAATATTGTAGCCAGAGAAGGAGATAGCAAGCTATCCTTAGCATGTCCCTCTATAATAGATATAATAGGCTCGTGTCTTAATGTTCGTGTAAGCAGTTGTGATGTCTCTTCACAATTATCAGTTCTTGAACAATAAATTATATGAGGGACATCAGAATTGACTGTGCAAAGAAATCTTAAAATAGGTGTGAAGACCTTAAAGCAAAGCTTCACACTAGTCCAACAGATCTTCGAAACCACAATAACATTTGCTACGATGCTACCTCAGCTTTCCTGTTTGTATTCCTAACAAACTTCCTGTTTTCATACTCAGGAGAATTGTTAATTGCAATAAGTTTCTCCTTTTCCAACAAGTTCGTTAATGTGAGGATGGGATAGTAAATCTAGTGGTGCCTAGCCTAACAATATTCTTCTTCTTTGTGCGTTGGCGCATAAGAGCTGAAGTCCTGTGGTGGCTATAGGCAAAACTAGTCAACATGTTTGCTCTTGCTATTCTTAAATTTGGAAAATTTCTCAATTGATGCAGTGTATGCTACTTAGCCTGGACCAAACTATTTAATAGCTTCACACATATTGCTGAAGGAATGAGTGTCAATGCTAGAAATCCCCGCTTCATAGGTCCAAAGAGAAACACATTCAAAAAATAAAAAAATAATTAAAGTTAAACAAGAATAATAAAAATAATAATCATGCAATTTTCTCATCCAAAACATTCCATCTTTTAAGCACTTTGCTACTAAAGTCATACAGAACTCCAAAAAACCTAACCAAGATTAGACGTAAAGAGAATGGGTGGAGATCTAGTCTTTGTTTGGCAATTTGATAAATCGAGGCTAGCCTTGGTTTATTCCGAACCAGGCTAGGATTGGTCCTGGGTAGCAGATGGACCAATTCTGGTTTGGTTAAGGGGCCATAAAAGAGTGAAGAAAAGTTGGGCTAGAACTGATCCAATTTTTTCCATGCACAAAACAATATAAACTTGATCAGGTTTGAACATGGTCCAGTTTTAGGGTGTTGTCAAACAGGCCCCCAGACTTTGTATATACTTCCTCTTCAATAGATAGTACTTCATTAAAGAATGGAATGTAATTAAGCTACTGCTTTATGCACATGGATCTAGACACTAAATGGAGAAGCAATTTTATCGTTTAAATTTGGAATGTTGGATCTGTTTAGTAGTATAGTGATTTTTTTACCATAATTAATACAACAATGTTGGAAGGTCTAGATCAAATAAGAATGAATGAGACTCAAATTCAAGAAGGAAAAAATAACTAGAATAAAGAGGGGATCATGTTTTAATTCGAGTTATTTCTCATCATAAGTCTACGAAAAAGTTCAAACTTTCAACTATAATATAATCTGTTTAGACTCTGCTGAAAAATTAGAAATATAATTCCATAATATTCCAAGATCAAGTTAAATGACAATGTGATCATTTAAATTTTAAGCATATTATCAACATCATAAACTTGGGTGAAAGTAAACCGAATAAGTTGTGAAGCACGTGGGTGGGGGCCACAATGTTGAGCAGCAAAACCGCGTGAAGAGATTTTCCTCACGCAGGGTTTCGTGGGGACGTGGGGTCCACCCACGTGCGTGAAATCGAAACCCACACCCACGCAATATTGCTCGCGGTCGCTGAGTTCGAAAGGCCCACCCGAGATTAGCAAATATATACATATATATATATACATATATATATATATACATATATATATATATATACATATATATATATATATACATATATATATATATAGCTTGCCTAGGGTTTCGTATAGTTGGAGCAAAAAGAGGGGGTGCGGTTTAAGTCGGTAGAGAAAAAAAAGGGTGCAACGGCGTGCAGTTCTCCTGGGGTTTCATGCTAGGCAGGAGAAAATCGTAGTTTTCTTGTGACTGTGCTTGGTGAAGAAAAAGCAGCGGCCTTTTGAGAGGGTTTTTGGTATTCCCTTTGTGAGAGATTTGTGAGTTATTTGAGGATTTAATTTGTGCGAGTTGTGTGATTATAAACCCATTTGTATTCTCTTTCTCTTTAAAAATAGATCCCCCTTCTTGTCCCGTGGACGTAGGCAACTTGTCGAACCACGTTAAAATTGATTGTTCGTGCTGTGATTTGTAATAAAGAGTTTAGGTTTTCTTGACAAGTCAGTCCTAGAACTGATGAGAGGAAGAGTTGATATCCCATTTTGTTGAGATATTTTACTTTCGGTTCTTGTTTTCTTTGTAAAACAGGGATTTAGTTGAGATCTACTCTCTTGTCGAGCATCAGAGATGTCGGAATTTTTGCTGTGCACAATAAGTGGTATTAGAGCTCGGGTTACGCTTGGACAATTTGGAGGAGTAAATCGCTTTGGAAGCTCGTTTAGGGTTTCAATTGGAGTTAAAGGTGAGATCTTTTTTGGTAAAGACTATCTTTCTCAAGTTTGGATCTATTCTTCAGTTTGTTCCGCATTAGTTGTTGGTGTGTTGAGGAATATGATCGGGAAAGAAGGTGTTGAGGATGGTGTTTCTGGTGTGAAGACCATTCAAAATTTGAATATCCACTCTACGAAGATAGATGTGGAGAAGTTTAATGGCACGAACAATTTTGGACTTTGGCGATATGAAGTTTTGGATGCGCTGATCGCGTAAAATTTGGAGGATATTTTGGAGTTGGATGGCAAGCAAGATGATATTGAAAAGAAGATTTGGAAAAAGAATTAGACGGCGTGTTGTGTTATTAGGTCTTGTTTAACACAAGATTTTAAGTATGATGTGATGAATGAGACATCTGCAAAGAAGATTTAGGAGACCCTTGAGAGTAAGTATTTGATCAAGAGTGTGGAAAATCGTTTGTATTTGAAGAAGAGGTTTTATCGTTTCCAATTGAAGAAGGGAACCTTCATTAGTGATCACATGAACCATTACACGAAACTTCTTACGGATTTGACGAATGTTGATGTTATGATTGAAGATGAGGACAATGCGTTGCTGTTGAGTTCCTTACCGGATGAGGAATACGAGATCTTTGTTCTGACCCTAATTAATAAGAAGACGTTCCTTTCGTATAGTGAGGTCACCGTTACATTTGTACAACTTCAAAAGAAGGATAATGAGATTTCAGTTGAGCCGGTAGCGGAGGTATTGGTCGTAAGAGGGAATAATCCAAATCGAAAGAAGTGGAAGTCACGATCTAGAGTAGGGCATCCTACAGTTAAAAAAGATCAGTGTGTTTCGTGCAAGGACACCGGTCATTGGAAGAAAGATTGTCCAAAACTAGACGAATGGATGAAGAATAAGCAGAAGGAAAAAGGGAAGCAACCATCATCAAAAGCAAATATCGTTATATCGGATGATAATATTTCTGATACTTCTATTTATTCGCTTTCTATTAGCCCTACAGGTAGTTTTTGGAAGAATCCGAATGGATATTGGATAGTGGTGCGACCTATCATATGTGCCCTAGAAAGGAATGATTTTTAGTTTTGAGAAACTGGATAGTGGTGTGGTGTACATGAGAGACAACCGTGCATGCCAGATCTTTAGGATAAGCAGAATTCACATCAAGATGTTTGACGGGACTGTTAGAGAGTCATATGATGTGAGACATGTTTCTTCCTTGAGGAAGAACTTGATCTCAATTGGAGCTTTGGTTGGAGAGAGAGTTTGAAGGTTCGTGTTGAGGACATGATTCTCGAGATCGTAGAAGACTCTTTGATTGTGATGAAGGGCGTCAGGAGGAATAACCTGTACTATTTGATTGGAGATACAGTGACAGGTGGAGAGCTGACGACTTCTGTTGATTCGACTAGATTGTGACATTTGGGGCTTAGTCATTCCAGTATTGATTTGAAGATGTGTGCATTGACCTGTAGTTTAAAATCCAATGAATATTTTGATGTGAGCAAGAAAACCGAGGTAAAGTTTGACATCTCTATTCATCGTACGGAGGGTCTTTCAGATGGGGTTCACGTGGATGTTTGGGGGCGTCCCAAGGAGGCATAATTGGAAGGAAGTAGATATTTGATTTCTTTTGTTGGTGGCTGTTCTAGGCGTGTTTGGGTTGTAACCAAATCCTTTTTGGATAAAGTCTTAGTAGTCTCTAACAGATTGAAGAAGTGTATGATAGACAGAAAGGTGAATGTACTTATTCTGGTTTTGATGAAAGGTACAAGATGGACCTGTTTCTGTATTGGAACCGAGCTCACGGTATTTCGAGACACTTTATTGGAAAGAAAATCTTGGGGTAACTAGATAGAATAGCAAATTTGGAGAATCGTGTTTTGCTGGAGGTGGATCGGTGTCTGTTGTCAAGCAGTGATCTGCAGAAGAATTTTTGGACCAAGTCTTCGATATATTTGGGTCATCCTATTAAAGAGTTGTCAACTGCTGTGATTGAAGGTAAAACTCAATTGGATATTTGGTCTGGTAATATCACATTGGATAAGGCTTCGATGAGGGAGCCTATTGACTCTCAACAGGTGGAGAGTTTTGGACAGATCATAGAGGTATCACAGCAGGTGGAGAGTGATGTTACTTCATATTGGGTGGAGATTACTCAACATACTCCAGATCATTCTGTATCGTTTAGGATTCCAGCTGAGGTGACACAGTTTGGGGATCAATTGGTTTTGGATACAGATGATGAGTTGGGTTTTGATTCGAGTGCAGCTGATAGATGTAGTTTGGATATGACTATTGGTTCATCTCAGGTGGAGGTGTTTGATTCGTTACACTTTGAGGCCATTGGAAGTGTTATCAGCTGTAGAGTTGATGATATTAGAGAAGGGTTACGAACTTTTCTATTGGATTGAGAGCCTTTAAAGGTCATTTGGTGAATTACGTGAGGCTTGATTCCTTGGGCAAGAGGATACATAGGCAGTCTTTATGATGTAGCCGATTTGGTGAGTTGATACCGACATTTGGAGAGTGTTTGCATTCTCATTTGGGTTCTCGACTTGTTGTGGATTGAGTCCGTTATCGTGAATTATTTTACTTTGTACTGGACGTAACAAGTGGAACATTTGGTTTGTTGGTGTCGGCTCAGTTTTGAAAAAAACTTCGCCGAGGTGAAGAATTATGAAGCACGTGAGTGGGGGCCACAATGTTGAGCAGCAAAACCGCGTGAAGAGATTTTCCTCACGCAAGGTTTCGTGGGGACGTGGGGTCCACTAACGTGCGTGACATCAAAACCCACGCCCACGCAAGATTTCTCGCGGGCGCCGAGTTCGAAAGGCCCACCCGAGATTAGCAAAGCTATATATATTGCTTGCATAGGGTTTCATGTAGTTGGAGCAAAAAGAAGGGGTGCGGTTTAAGTCGGCAGAGAAAAAAAAGGTGCGGCGGCGTGTAGTTCTCCTGGGGTTTCGTGCTAGGTAGGAGAAAATCGTAGAGTTCTCTTGCGGCTGTGTTTGGTGAAGAAAAAACAACGGCCTTTTGAGAGGGTTTTTGGTATTCCCTTTGTGAGAGATTTGAGAGTTACTTGAGGGTTTAATTTGTGAGAGTTGTGTGATTGTAAACCCATTTGCATTCTCTTTCTCTCTAATAGTAGATCCCCCCTCCTTGCCTCGTGGACGTAGGTAGCTTGCCGAACCATGTTAAAATTGATTGTTCGTGCTGTGATTTGTAATAGAGAGTTTATGTTCCCTCAACAAGTCAGTCTTAGAACTGATGAGAGGAAGAGCTGATATCCCATTTTGTTGAGATGTTTTGCTTTCGGTTCTTGTTTCCTTTGTGAAACATGGATTTAATTGAGATCTACTCTCTTGTCGAGCACCAGAGGTGTTACTGAAATTTCCGTTACGCTCAACATAAGTAACAAATAGTTTGATTATTATTCATCCAACTATTCGATCATCTCTGATTCGATAGCTCATTGAACAACAAAACAAACAATTGTTAGTATGCGATTCATGAACAAATACAATTCAACCAGAATTATGTTCGATTCGTTTGATTATCAAATATTTATTAAAGTTTTATATTATTTGATGGTAGATTAGACATTTTAAAAAAAAAGTTAATTAGTATATACTGATGTGTGAACTTGAATGAAAGAAGCAATTTATAGGGAAAATCAACAATTTTGATGTTTTGTAAGAAAGGTTTACAAATATATAAAATTTATGGGTGTATGTGCAAAAAACCTCAATCAAGTAAAAAAATAAAATAGTGAGAATCGTGAGCTCGAACCAGCGACCGGCCATTAAAAATTCGAAGCACCCAAGCATGCGGGCATGTGGACACTCATGCATTATTATTGAATGTCTTTTATAGTCGAATTGAATATGCATCATCGAGGTATTTTGACCCGAATTCGAATGTTAGACAATGACCCAAATTCGAATATTATGATATTTGATTTGATTCAGTTGTTTCCCACTCCTACATGAAAGTGGTTGAGAGTTGAAACGTTAGATGAGACTGGAGGTGGATGGGGCTGGGGCTGGAAGGAGGAGGTGGATGAGACTGGAGGCAGAAAATTTAGGGTCTGGGTTTTTTTGGGTTCGGACCGGAGAAGGTAGATAATCATGTTGGCTTGGGGTTTTAGTTTTTAACAAGCTGGCTTGGGGTTTTAGTTTTTAACAAGCGGGTCATGTTCAGGTCTGTTAGGCATTATCTGCCCCCTTTTTTATCACCTCATTTTTGTTTCGTACGCACTATAAAGCATATTAAAGCGCTTTTAAGTGCTTTTATGCGCTTTTTTGCTCCTTTACGAGTGAAAAGCGGCATGGGCTCTTAACAGAGGCGCTTTCAGCGGAAGCAATGTGGCATGGGGCTGCTTTCGCTGTCAGAAGCACTTTAAAGCATTTCTTTCAACACTGATTCTGTTGTTATTGGTGTTACATGCTTCTGTTGTGTCACTGTGCGCGCGCGCGCACATGTGCCTGCATGTTTGCACACGTGCATACGTCCCTGCATTGTACATCATTGTGCATGCATGGTCATCCATTTCAGTAACCATCAAAAGTTTCGAACGTTGGGACAAAGTTTTAAGCTTGGGCTTAGAAAAACTTTAAAGCTTTATTTTGTGTGTACTCAAATCATAATTCTAGACAAACTCTTAGATATCTCAATTCAATAATTGTTCTAACGTAGGAGTGCCATAACAGTTGACTCTTCTGGTAACAATTAGGTCTAAAATTATTCTTTTTTCTCCTTTGATTGGTAATTCTTTCCCTCCTTTGATTAGCACTTGCTGAACTGATTTAGCTTCACTTCCAATCATTTCAGATTGATTAAGCTTCACTTTTTCAATCATTTCACAGCTTCTGTTGTATGCTGATGTGGTTTGGTATATGTAGATATTGGAAGCTAATGAGAGGAAAGTTGGCAAAGTTCGATTCAAGCCAATAAACAATGGAAATCCTCAATTGGAGGCCAAAGGCCTGAGCCGTTTGCTCTCCGCAAAAGTTGTGAAGAGGAAGAAACATGCAGAAACAGATCCAGATAGCAAGAGCACCGTGCCCATCGAAGAAACAGTTGAAGAGGACAGGCACTCAGATCGACTCTCGATATTGGAAAAGTCCAACTGTAATGCTACAATTGAGAAAGATGATTATGCAAGTAGTAGTCAACAGTAAATATAACAAGCTTCCAGCTTTTCTTTCCATGTCCATTCTTTCTTACTGCACTAATAAGAGAAGATTTAGCGAACAGGATTCGGAGATGCTGGAGGGCGACCATGGGCAGCATGTAGAATTTGTTTTACAGGTGAAGTGATGCGGTGTGCTTCATACCATAGGATACCTTTGTAGAGCGAGGTTTCACAGTTCTGGAAATCAATGGAGCTGGAAACATTTTGGTGGGCGGTATGGTATAGGGATGATGTTGAATTGATGTAGAGTGTAGGGTTCGGATGAGAGAACCCCTTTTTCGTGTTGCTGCTTGCAGCGGTTTCTTGGACTTAAATGTGGACATTCCCCTTAGCAGTATGTTCTTTTGATTCACTGTAGCTGCTTAAACTGCTCTTGCAAGAGGGCGACCAAGAATGGATGAGAGGATGATCGTCAGTTTTACTACTGTTCTTGTGTTTTCCCATAGCTATGGGTCCGAAACCGAACTGAATGTAGACGATGGCTTTTTGTTTAGTATGTGGCGTTTTCTGTGGTCCCATGTGCATGAAGTATACTTTTTGATTGGGGTTGCCCTTAGTGTGTGTTCGTGTGCGAGTACGGTTGCGTGTACAACTGAATTATTCATGATGTCTATTAATCATCACGCTTCTCAACTACGCTAGCGAAGGAAACATTCTGGCCTATGCTAGTTTCTCGTTTTGGTTGTCTCCTGCGTGTAGGATTGCGTGAATGCAAAATGTTGAAGGGGGCAGTCCCTGTTTTGAGGAGCAGCGCTGTAAGCAACAAATTCTATGAGGGGAGAGAGCCCCACGCACGAACCCCACTACGCTCGGATCTTGAGCGCTTTGAGCAGGCAAGAGAGCAAAAACTGTGGACGGAAGCGATGCCAATTATTGAGAGAGAGAGAGAGAGAGAGAGAATGAGTAAATAAGAGGCAATTCTTCGTCCAGAGAAAATAAAGTTTGGAGTGGGTGAGTGAATTGCTGCCAGGTACATCGCCTACTTCTTTGACTAAAACTGCGGGAATTTATTGAGTCGCTTGCTTTATTAACGGTAATCATGACCTTATGGTATTCTAATTTTGGGGGCAACTAATTGAGAAGAATACAAATTGGGTTGGCCTAACTAAACAAATGTTTGAATTTTTGATCATCAATCCCTCCCAAAATTTGCAAATTTCGGAACTCATCCCCCTAAAATGCCTGATACATCTGTAGCTTATTTTAAATCTCTCCAGCTGAAACGCATCCCGAAAGGCGTTGTACGGAACCATCGTGGCATTGAAACAACTGAGGAATATAATTTTTTTTACCGTCTCTTTAGAAAAAGCAGTGTGTTTACATCTGTATTTTTCTTTTTGTAAAGCTTAAGAAATATTAAGCGTACATACGAGTCGTGTCTTACCGTACTCGTCCAAAAACACATGGAGAAGGCATTTTCAGCAAAAAAATCAACGGCAACTTTAGCGAGTGATAAAAATTGTAGGATTGATTGCTCGGAAGAAAAAAGAAAGAAAAAGAGGAGGAGAAACAAGAAAACTTAGTGTAGTAAAAATCTATTATAAGAAGCAGACCCCCGATTTATACAGAATCCCACCACATGACCCCATGAAAAAAGAGAAGTAAAAATCAAAAAAAAAGGGACCCATCATCATCATCATGAGCATCATCATCATGGAGATATATCACACATCCTCAACAACTGACCCAGGAGCAGCAGCATTGGTGGTAGCATCACAGAGCAGGGCGCTCCCCCGGCAGGTTGGGCAGGAGCGCCTGAGGGCCAGCCACTTCTCCACGCACCTCACGTGGAACCCATGGTTACAAGCGGGCAGAACCCGGATCCCATCCCCCTCCGAAAACTCGCTCAGGCAGATGGCGCACTCCGCTGCGGCCCCCGCGAGCCGAGTGTCCTTCGAGAACGCCACCGCCTTCGCCGCCGCCCTCGTCTTCTCCTCCCCCTTACCCCGGCCTCCGACCTCTTCTTCTTCTTCGTCGTCGTCGGGGCGGCGGCCGCCAGCGTTCGGGGGAGACGGGCAGGAGGCGCACAGTAGGAAGCGGATGATGGAGTTGAAAGCGAGGAAGAGGAGGACGGCGCAGAAGAGGACGGAGATGATGACGAGGGCGTTGCTCTTGAAGTCCCCTGCGCTCGCGTAGGGACCCCAGCTGCTGCTTCTCCTCGCGGCCGCCATGGTCGACGAGGAAGCGGAGGGAGGAGGGGGCATCGCCGTCGGCATGCTAGTATATATATATATGGGCCGATGTCGATCGGGGAGGAGGGAGGGAGCTGGCCAGGAGAATAAATACTGATGTTGTTGGAAGTCTGAACCGAATTGATTGAGGAGGGAGGGGGTGTTTTAATTAGAGGGCACGCAGTGCGATGAGAGGGATACAGATCGAGCACAGGGAGTGTTTCAATTAATAAATCAATTAATAATTAATAAGAGCAACAGATCATCAGAGCTGAGAGAGTTATAATATACTCTCTCTGTGTCTCTGTGCGTGTGCGTACGCGCGCGCGTGTGGTGGGGCGGGGGGGTTTTGATGCTAAAGTCGTGGACGGTCACGGGTGGGGTGCGGTTTGCCGCTAGCTTGGTTTGGTGAGCACGTTATACGTAGAGAGGGGGAGGGAAAGAGGGTCAAAATAGGAGCGGATGGTTTCTGGAGTAATTAATGAGAGCTTCTGTCACGTTTTATACTTTTTCTAACTTTTCAAAAAAAAAAAAAAAATAAAAAAAAATCTTTGCTGCTTTGCTTCGACCTGGATACTGTTGAAGGGAGAAAAAAAAAGGAAACAAAAATCCGCTGTTTAAAAGACAATCAATATGGGTACGTCTTGTGTTTGTGGGCAGCTTAATAGTTAGGATTTCTTTCTAATGCTGACCCGAGTTTAATATTGGACTAAGGTACGTACTCATAGACTCTAGCTATAGCGCATAACATTATCAGGGACCCACGTGCTCCTCTCTGGAGAGTAGAGACGCGTACAGCGCTGATGGTCCTTCATCTGAGCCATACATACTGCAGGACCACGGAGTGTTCATCTTTCCGAGGACATTATGTAGTCGCGACTCCGAGCCAAAATGATGGAGAAATAAATAAAGGAGTTACAGCGTTTTACCCATTTAATCACGCGATGCGTATTTCTCCATCCTCAGCTCGATCGTTTTTGCCCCCTCATGATATCACTGTGCGAGCCAGCCCAATGATTAGATGTAGAGCTTGGACACGTATAGATAGGTGGGGACCACAACATAAAATCATTTGTCCCTCCACTTTGGGATATATTGCCTTGTACGTGGTGGTCCCCTTTGCAATTGCCTTTAACCGTACCGGAGTGAATTAAATGATGAGATAGCGGGGTGTGGTAATCCCTACTTATTAATCCCACGGAGCGACTCGGTTTGAAATTACAATTGCTAGGGCTTGATTTGGTAGAGAGCGTAGGGGGGAGATGAGGTGAAACTGGGTCGAATTTGAAAAACAAGTACAAAAATGATCGATTTTTGCAATTAAATTTGCAAATATGACGGTTTTAAAAATTTGTCCTTAATTTTATGCTGTCCCTCCTCTCGCTCTGTCTCACCTCACTTTTCCTTTCAAAAACCTACAATCAAGTACGGTTTTTTATTTGTCCCTTCCCTTTCCCTCCTATCACATCATGCTAAGTATTGGTGATTATAAATGGTTATAACAGAAGTTTCGTATTAAAAGTAATACTTCCTATCAAAATTTGAGTGACTATTGTTGTATGGATCTTATGGCGACTGGTGCGTCAGAAAGTGGAAAAAGTACTCTCGTACATGAGGTAGACCAAACTCAAGATACACCAATATTTAAACCCCATTTGATCCTTCAGAACCAAACACTTCACATTGTTTTCTGTATTAAGAATGAATCTGAATAATGAATGAGAATCTAGAGCTGAATTGGATTTAGATCACATCAGGCTTTAGAGATAATGTGAATGATTTGGATGAGGCAAAGCAAAGGAGAGAATGCTAGATCGAGGATCTAAGAGAAAAACAAATCTATGCATAAAATAATATTTACGCGATGCAAACTTATTGGTTTTGCCAAAAACAGTGAAAATAATGGGTTATATTCCCAAAAAATTCAAAATATTTTGAAGTACGCTTAAAATATTCTAAAAAAGGATGACAAGTTGTGATTTCATTGACAACGGTCAAAATCATGGCTTTGGGTCCGTAGAAATTTAGAAATTTTACAGTACGCTTAAAATGTTCAATTTGTGACGACAACTTATGATTTAGACGAAAACAAAAAAAAATCATGAAAACTTGATCTTCATTGGATCAAAATGATTGAAAATGGACAGAAACATGGGTTATATAGCCCATGAATGTTGCGAATTTAGCATGCCAATTATTTATGTTGGTTTAAAAGAAAATGAAAAAAAAAGTGCAAGTTAGTCCGCTGCAAGTCGTGAATAATTTCTGGTCATTTTTAGCTATTCCGATCATTAACAAATAATTTCTCAAAGGCTAAAATTTACGATCTCATGAGTAATAAACAACGATTTTTGGTCATTTTTGGTTGTTTTGACCCCCTGGCAAATTATTTTACAAAATAAAAAAATTATGATTTCATGAGCTATAACCAATAATTTTTGGTCTTTTTTGTTGTTGCGACTCATTAGCAAATAATTTCTTGAAGCACTACAACAAAACTATTTTTTTATAGCGTTGAACGATAGCGTTTATGTTGTAAGTGCTATAATTCGTATGCGCCTTACTTTTTAATAGCGTTTGAAAAATTTTAAACGCTATAAGTATTTGATCATAATTTTTTTTGGTCCGGCACGTTGAAAAGTTAAGCGGGATACTGAAAATTAAAAACAGGCCCGCCGCAGCTAGCCCTAAATCCCCCGCCCCCAAATTATTTCGATCCCTCTCCTTAGATCTCTGCAATTCGCTCCCTCCCTCACTCTCTCTCGCCAAAACTGGCCAGCGGCGCCGCCCTCCTCTCATCCTCGTTTGAGCTCTCTCGCCGCCTCCCTCCCTGTCTCGTCGCCAAAACCAGGGCCGCCCTCACTCCCTCTCTCGTCGCCAAAACCATCGCTG
>BQKN01040111.1:0-11060 GCA_022839385.1 Asparagus kiusianus | reverse complement strand
TGGTGGCTCGGCTTTGGCCGAGCCACCTGGGTGGTTCGGCTTTGGCCGAGTCGCCCGGGTGTGGCGCCGTTGTGTCCGTTGTCCGATTCCGCGCTTCGTTGTTGATCTGGACTTTGATTTGGTAGTCTGGATCCTGATTTGGCAGTAAATCCGCCTTGGTGTTTGAGTTCGAATCCGTTCTATGGTTGGATGACTCGTTAACTCACCGAACCGTTGGCTTGATTCCGCAAGCGAATGGATGCATTCCGTTGCTTGCGTACGATTTGTTGACCTCGTCGCCTCGTTAATCTGCTTCGTTGCGTGTCACTTGGCTTCGGTGTTGTGGACTGACGCTCGTGTTTATATACGTCACCCGATGGTTCGTTGGTTTGTCGAATCACCGTGCCGAGCTGTGCTAAGGGAGCTATAGGTAGTTTTATACGCCTACAACTGCTCATCAGCATCTCTAATAGTTACTAATATAATATCAGCCATGTTGTTGTCGCAGCCATCAAGATCAATCATCTCACACATGAGGCTTGTTTGCAGCGGATGAAGTTGTGTTTACGCTCACATTGGTGTTGTGTCTTGATGATGGCCCGTAGGGAGGACTTCCTCGCCTCAGTTTGAAGAGACCGTCAATTTATAGCCTCGTTTTGTAATCTTTGCTTTAGCTCTTTGATATGTGAGAGTCGTCAGATTGTAACTCCCGATGTTGATTGTGGAAGTTGTTGATTGGAGCTATTATGAAGGTCGTCAGATTATAATCTTCATCGATCTATGTGGAATTCTTCAAATTATGTTACTCACTCAAGTACAAACACTAACTCATGGATTTTAGATTCGGGTGCTACACATCATCTGATGTCATCAGAAAAACACTCAATAAACAAACACCTCTTTCCCCTACGACTGTGGTTCGCACAGCCGATGGAACATCATTACCCATGAAATCTGTCGGTCACCTCTCAATTAACCCATAATTCTTAGTCCCTAATGTATATCATGTCCCTAATGTCCCAATGAATTTACTTTTTGTCTCCTAAATTAATTCATACAATTATACTATTACATTCATGCTTCTTATGTCATATAGGATCCTCACACCAAACAAATAGTTAAGACTAACCATAATCTCGATGGCCTATATTACATGGACAGGCTCATTTAGCCCACTCCCAGCACTTTTGTTATTCGCCTTCTCAACTCCAAATCTACCACCTAGATCTCTGGCATCATCGCCTCGGTCACCTACCTTCTTCATCTTCGTACTCTCTGCTCGATTGGCAAACTAGGAACCGCCTGTGATCATTGGCATCATCGCCTCGGTCACCTATCCCTTTTTCATTTTCGTACTCTTTTCTCAACTAGCACACTAGGAACCTTTTCCATAGATGTATTGTCTCCTTGTACTGGTTGCAAGTTGGCAAAATACTTGGCCCTTTCTTTTCAAATAAGTAATAAAACTGCATCTGCATCTTTCGAACTTATTCACACCGACATCAGGGGGTCATCCCCACACACATCTCGTGGTTAAAATCGTTACTACATTCTCTTTATCGATGATCACTCATGATTTACTTAGACATACTGGATGAAAAATAAATCTAATGCCTCTGAGATCTATAAGAGCTTCGCAACTATGATCCTAACCCAACTCTCATCCCACATTAAAACTTTTACGCTCAGACTCAAGGGGAATACACATCCTATCGTTCTAAAAAATTCTTAGCCTCCTAAGGAACTCTCTCTCAATTATCTTGTCCATATGCCCATCAACAAAATGGCATAGTCGAATGGTGCCACTGATACATCCTAGAAACCACCAGATCCCTACTCCTATCTACATCTGTGCATATCCAATTCTGGGCTGAGGCCCTCCTTACAAATGTCTACCTCATCAACCACACTCCATCCTCCACTATGCAAGGTCTTACAACCTTCCAATAACTATATAATTCACCACCAACCTACTCTCTCCTTTGAGTCTTTGGCTATACATGTTTTATTCAACTCTCACCTTCAAGACGCAACAAACTTTCACCCTGCTCTCTTATGTGTGTACTTCTTGGATACAGTCTCCATCATAAAGGCTATAGATGTTATGATCCCCACACTGATCGCCTACGCATCTCTCCACATTTCACTTTTTTGAACACCTACCATACTATGATCTACCCTCACCACCAGTACCCTCACTAACCTCTACTCTTGTAGATCTCACATTCCTTGAACTTGACACACTAACTTCAAAAATAACACCTGATCTTTCCTTATCAATTCCTACTCAAAAGCTAAGTCCAGAAGATAGTGCTCTTACCGAGCCAGTGGCCAGTCCTGATTGCACTCCTATTATGATGGATCAATCATCCCCTCCATCAACCTCCTTATCTAAACCACACATTAATAAAGTCACACCTGAACAGAGATATCCCTCACGGGATTACCAACCACCAGCAAAATACCGTGACCCTACTTTTACCTCCATTGCCTTTCACACCATAAATATAATAACATCAAATTATATGGAACCTAATTCTTATCGTGACGTACTTAAGTATCCTAAATGGCAACAGACAATGAAAGATGAACTTACATCTCTCCAACAAACCCACACATGGGATCTCACATCTTTTCCTTTGGGAAAGACGCCCATTAGCTAAAAGTGGACTTATAAGATCAATACCGGAGCAGACAGAACCATTGAGCACCACAGGGCTCGGGTAGTTGCTCACAGCTTCAGACAACAATAAGGAGTGGACTACAAAAAATTTTGCTCCAGTTGTCAAAATGACCACTGTTACACGCTACTCGCTATTGTTGCTACCAAACAATGGCAATTGTACCAAGTGGATGTCTAAAATTCCTTCTTACATGGGCATCTCAGTGGGAATATCTACATGACTCCACCTCTCAGAATTCCTAACTTTAAGGGTCTTATTTTCCACCTACGATGATCTCTCTATAGCTCAAACAGGCACCTTGCGCATGGTTCACTCAGTTCCCATAGGCCATACAACCAGTAGGCTTCCTTCCTAATGTAAATGATCCAGCCATGTTCATCTCTTCATCCGATAGACATCACACAACCCTACTCCTATATGTCGAAGACATGATCATCATTGGTAATAGCCCATCAAACATCATCCAAATCAAATCATACCTCCAACAAGAGTTTGAGATGAAAGATTTAGGTGGCTTACATTACTTCCTCGGACTAAAGATCAACCAGACCCTACATGACGACTATCTCTCTCAACAAAATTTTGCTACGAACATCATCAATCGTGTCGGCCTAACAGTTCCCAGACTAGTTCGAACTACTCTTGAGTTGAATGTGAAGCTCAAAGCCATTAATGGTGACCCACTACTTGATTCCACACAATATTGACATCTCATAGTATACCTCACCATCACCAAACCCAATATTTCACATGTCATTCATGTGCTCGGTCAGTTTGTTGCTACTCCACATTTATCTCACCAAGTCGCACTACTTCATGTCCTATACTACCTTCGTGAGACTCCTGGAAGGGCACTGTTCTTTTCAGCTTCATCATCACTCCCTCTCCATGCCTAATATTTCACATGCCATTCATGTGCTCAGTTAGTTTGTTGCTGCTCCACATTCCTCTCACCAAGTCGCACTACTTCATTTCCTACACTAACTTGGTGAAACTCTAGGCAGGGCGTTATTTTTTTCAGCTTCATCATCACTCACTCTCCATGCCTATAGTGATGCAGACTGGGCTAGCAATACTACGGGCCGACGATTCACCACTAATTACTCTATATTTCTGAGTGACTCCCTTATCTCCTAGAAATCTAAGAAACAAGATGTTGTCACTTGCTCCAGACCGGAATTAGAATATTGTGCCATAGCGTCCACCACCGTAGAGATCATCCGGCTATGATGACTCCTTGTTGACATGGGCGTCCCCTCTACAACAACAACTCCTTCTTTGCGACAACATGAGCGTTATCAAAATTGCCAGCAATCCAATATTTCATGAACGAATGAAGCATATTGAGATCGACTGTTACTTTACTCATCATCATTTTCTGGCTGGCACTATCTCCCTTCCATATGTGAATATTGATCTCCATCTAGCAAATCTGTTCACCAAAGCTCATATCATACAACGACACTCATTTCTTCTTAGCAAACTGCCATTAGTCAACCCAATTATATTTTGAAGGGAGTGTGAAATATTGTATATAGAGTACTCTTGTTTAGTCTCACATTGGGTACAGTAGTAGAATAATCATATTCATATTATATATATCCCACATTGGGTAGAGTAGTAGAGAAATCATATTCACATTGTATAAATAGACCATCATATCAATGGAGAAAGATGTCATTTTCTTCTGATTTGCTCTGCATTTAACAATTCTAACCATAAATCATTAAGTTCACTAATAACTTCTAAAGGGTGATAGGGTTAAGTAAAGTAGTTGCCTGAGTTAGGCTCATGAGCGGCTCAAAAGTGACAAAGGTTTCTTAGGCAACAATTTGTAGCGGCTCGGAGCTCCTTTGTGAAACTAAATCATAGAACAAATTTTTTTTTATAAATGGTATACGTTTTTGGTATTTCCTTGGGGCTTCAGGCTATTTCCATTTTGTCCCCATCAAATTCTGATTTTAGTTTTGATCTAGTGCGTTACGTTAGATTCATCTCCATCAGCTCCATCCATTTGATCCTAAAGATAACTGATGTAGAGAAGTAAGGATAAGGAAAACCTTTACACGTGAGTTTCCATTGCTTTGCAGAAGTCACACAATAGAACTCTAAGAAGATAGCCTCGTGGGTTTGTAAAAGAAGCAAGTATCGAGGGTGTACTACATTGGTGTTATTAAAGATATTGTTATCGTGGAGAAATAGCAATTAATTGATGAGACTAAAGTAGGTATAATTTCTAAAATAGAAAGTTGAGAGGAGCTCTGGGATCTAAAAGGATTTAGATAGCAGAACATAAATTATAAGTACTTAAGCGTGGTTAGGTTATATGCTAGGTATATCAATCATACATCAACAGGAGGATTTCAAGGAAAATCTGGTTCGCAGAATCAAAGTTGAGACGGTTAATACGGTGACAACTGACACGCTTGGAGTTTATGTGAAACTGATACATGAAAAAGAGAAGACTAAATGGGTTTGCTACTTTTAATTTCAATCCTTAGTACGAGCAAATTGCAATGTATTTTGGTCATGAAATTACAAGACTCATGTTTACTAAGAATTTGTTATGCATCATAGTTTGTATAAAAACTGAATTAGAGAGAAAGATGATTAAATAGTGCATCTTTCTCATCCCTTGCATTTTTCACTATGTTTTGATGTGTTTACCTTCATTTATAAAATATCTGACAGTATTTTTTTGTTCTATGTTCACCATGATCCACGCAAACACTCAAATCTCTTCTGAGTTCCTTGCTTGTAATCAGATTGATGGCAGTGAGAAGATGAAGAAGAAAACTTCAGGTGGGTCTCAAGTTGGGAAAGGGAAGATGAAGGCCGAACTGTCAGCTTTGGCGAAAGCCAGAGCAGTACAGGCAACGGAGGTTGACAATTAAGTATCAAGAAACAGTGACTCGGTGATTTTTCACTTGGCCTCAGCTCCTTTCCTACTGATGTTCACCTTTCTTACACAAGTTGTAGAAGAATTGTACGATCAAACTTTGTAATGCAATTTCCTTTGGCCCGTTAAACTGGGATCGGTCGATCTTTGAAGAACTGTGATGCTACAGTTCGAATTAAAGCAAATATGTGAGTTTTTATCAAAGAAACGTCATCCACGTTATTCTCTCAGGCTCTTTTGTCGCTGTTATAATGAACGTTAGCTCCTTGTGGAAAATGCAACATCAGCCGAAGTCTGAGTCAGGTTTGCATTCGCCAACAACTTAATGATGACGTACATGAGAATAAATTGGACCCTGTATTTGGCGTTTTAGGATAAGGAGGACGATGGGAAAGGAGACCCTCATCCATCCATCTGGAATTGGGATGAAGCAGGTTCTGGGATCCATCTAGAAATGTGTGGCTATGTAGAAAGGCTTATATTTTTCCCAATCATAATTGTCTATATGTGCTTTGCTTGGTTATGATTGGGTGATGAAATGAAACTTTTTCCCAATCATCAGAAACTACATTTATTTTTAACGTCCGTCTGATATAAGTTATCATCTATAAAATGGTAGATGGCTGTTATTCAGAAAGTTGGTCTGGTCCTACCAGAGAAGCTGGTATGATACATTGTGCTTCTCTTGTTCTCCAACAAATATGAGGATCTTCATATGTTCAACAATCTATTATCATCTCCAGATGAGAGGATAATGTTTTACATGACAGTAGGACTTAAGTGCACTTTTCTCCGTAGACGCTACTATATGACAACTGGCTGCCGAACGAATTCTGGAAACTCCTCCAGAAGTGGGATGTGAAAACTGAGCCTCGATCCGATACAATCGTCTCCGGGACTCCGTGCAACCAAACTATCTCCCGGATGAAAATCCTCGCATAAGTCTCCACCGTATAAGTCGTCTTCACGGGTAAGAAATGCGCCGACTTCGTCAACCGATCAACTATCATCCAAATAGAATCATTCCCTTTGCTCGACCTCAGCAAACCCACAATAAAATCCATAGAGATATCTGTCCACTTCCACTCAGGAATGGGTAAAGGCTGTACGGTTCCTGCAGGTCTCTGATGTTCTGCCTTTACTTACTGGCAAGTAAATCACTTAGCTACATACTCTGCAATCTCTCTACGCATGCTGCTTCACCAAAAATGCCTCTTCAGATCCTTGTATATTTTTGTTGTGCCTGGGTGCACTATGTACCTGGTACGATGCGCATCATCAAATAAGTCCTTCAACTACGAGTTGTTCAGCATGACTAACCGGTCCTTCATTCGAAGACCTTCATCTGTTTCTAACGGTCCAATCAGCCTTGGGCTCTATGAAAATATCTCTCTTTCGGGTTTGAAAATCTTCCCCTTTCAGGTTTAAATTCAAGAATCCTCTAGCTGTGCTCTGACCATTCTATCACTCCAAGCTGGCTGTATAGATAAAGCTCCTAAGAAAACGCTGCTCCCGCCAATCGTTGGCCGAAAGTCAAACTGGCTAAGGGTGTGAAGATCTCGAAACAATGAGTACCTTAAAGCTGAAAGCTCGCGACGGCGCTTCCTTCTCAACACGTCTACTACAAAGTTCGCCTTCCCCAGATGGTACTGGATCACGAACTCATAATCCTTAATAAACTTAACTCATCGTCGCTATCTCTGATTTAGCTCTTTCTGATAGAAGAGGTACTTCAAACTCTGATGATCTGTGAATAGCTCGAACTGCATGTCATACAGATAATGTCTCCAAGTCTTCAGTGCGAAAACTACTGCTGCTAGCTCAAAGTCGTGCGTTGGATAGTTCTGCTCATGCATCCTCAACTGCCGTGAGATATATGCCACTACTCTCTGGGTCTGCATCAAAACAGCTCCTAGACCCGATAGCGACGCATCTTTGTAGACGACAAAGGTCTTATCATTGCTAAGGATGATCAACACCGGCGTTGTAGTCAACTTAGCCTTCAAAGTCTCAAAAGCCTCCTAGTACTCCATACCCCAAACAAACTGTACACCTTTCTTCGTAAGGTGTGTAAGTGGAGTCATAATTTTCGAGAAGTCCTGAATGAACTTCCTGTAAAAAATTTCTAATCCTAGGAAACTACGAACCTCTGTAACCGTCTTCGACGGCTCCCAATTCAATACTACCTCAACTTTGGCTAGATTCACTAATATACCCTCTTTGCTGATGACGTGGCCTAGAAATTTGACCTCTGATAGCCAAAATTAACATTTACTAAACTTCGTGTATAACTGATGCTCCGCAAAGCCCGCAAACCCAATCGAAGATGTTGCTCGTACTCTGCCTCCGATCTCGAATATATAAGGATGTCATTGATAAAAATAATCACGAACTGGTCCAAGTTTGGATGAAAAACCTGATTCATCAAATCCATGAATACATTAGATGCATTGGTCAGCCCAAATGGCATGACAAAAAACTCAAAAGACCCATATCGAGTCAGAAAGGTGGTCTTAGGAATATCCATCTCCCGAACCCGCAACTAATGATAACCAGAACGAAGATCAATATTTAAAAAATATTACGCTCCTTACAAATGGTCGAACAAGTCAATAATTCTCTCTAGTGGATACCTGTTCTGGATGGTGACCTTGTTCAACTCATGATAATCTATACATAATCACATGCTATCGTCATTCTTCTTCACGAAAAGGACCGACGCTCCCCACAGAGAATGACTCCGGCGAATGAAACCCTAAGATAACAACTCATATAACTAGATCTGGAACTCCCTCATCTTGACAGGCGTCATATGATAAGGTGCTCGGGATATCGGTGTTGTGCCTGGCTACAACTTGATGCAAAACTCGACCTCCCTCACTTGAGGTAAACCTGGTATGTCCTGAAAAACATCTTGATACTCTAAGACTACTCGTGTCTCGCTCAAATAGACATCCTGATCCACATCATCACCTCCTTGATATATGCCAGAAATGACTCCGTAAACTGGTTGTCCCGTGAGATCGCTACCACCAACTCAGACCCATCAAATGCTCGCAAGCTGGCTGTTTTCGCAAAATATTTTATACTCACATGGTAGGAAGATAGCCAATCTATACTCTCTCGGACATACGTAGGACTATCGAATCAACCATGAACTTGGACTCATCTAAACTGACGATACATCTCCTACAGATACTCTCTAAGAGGGACACCTCTCTCAAAGGAGTAGATACTGATAAAGGAATGTCTAAAGGTTGTGCTACAAGCTAAAGCCTAAACATAAAATCATGGGAGATGAAAGAATGCGAAGTGCCTAAATCGAAAAGAATACGAGTCAGAAAGAAGTTCATAAGGAACATACTTTCCACCATGGTCCCGCTCGCATCATGATCGAGAGGAACAACTACATACACTCTACCACTAGCTGAAGGCTGCTACGCTGAATCGTCTAGAACATATAGAACTATCTGTCCTTGCGGAAACTCCTGAATGGCTCACACCTGCCCCTTGATCCACGGAACAGTTAGCAGTGCCTTAATCCTCAACTGTTAGCCCTGACCTTAGCCTTGAGCACGGTTCTGCTACTGTTGATTATGGTCCTTGCGCTGCTGGCCTCCTGTTGGTGCACTGTGGCGCTCTGCTACTCTGTGTCCAAACTTATGAGAGTTATAACATGCTCCCTAAAATCTGCGCTGCTACTGTGCCCTCTGATCCTACTGAGGTCTCTTCCTATGGGGACCCTGCTGATGTGAACTCTTACCCTGCTGATGTGAACTCTTTCCCTTTCCATTGTCCTCAGGTTGTCCTGATTTAGCATTCCCTTCCTTACCCTTCTGGAATATGGTCATCTCTATCTCCTAAGATATGGCGGCATCGACCACCTCCTACACTGAATGAAATCTCCTGAACACAAGATAATGGTGCAAACTCGGGTGAAGCCCCATCAAGAAAATCTAATCTTATCACTCTCTAGTCTGCCACATGCCTGTGAATCTGAGTAATCCCATAAACTTACTCTCATAACCTATCACTAACATATCTCTCTGCTCTAGCCAGGCTAGCTCCAACTCCTTCCTGGCTTTCGCTACTGCCGACACATATTGCTCATCAAAGAAGTAAGTGAAATCCTCCCAAGTAAGTGTCATCCTCTGCTCTAGGGTAAACTGAAGATGATACCAAACCCTTGTGTCGCCCATGAGGCTGAAAGCTGCTAACCCCATCTTATGTACAGTGTCCACATTAAGCATATCTAAGATGTTACTCACATCTTCCTTCTACTTGTGTGCTACAAGAGAATCTGACGTGCCGTGAAACTTTGGTGCTCTCATCTTCTGGTACCACTCTACTAAATAAAGCAAAGTCTCCTGCTCAGCGACTCCATCAACAACTGGTAGTGGTGTAACTATGGGTGTCTCTTCCTCACCAGACATCTCCTGCTGGACCTGATTTGCCATCCGCTCCTCTATCGCTGCTAATCAGGCTGCCAAAGGTGCTATTAGATTTACTAAATACTACACAGCCTACTACGGTTCAGCCTCTATATCAGCTTGCCCAGCTCCCTTAGCACAAGTACCTCTACGACCTCGTCCTCTTCCTGACATTTATTGGTTTAGGGGTAGGGCTTGTTAAACACAGTGAATGAGATCCCAAGCATAAAACAAAATATATATTAATAGGAAAATAGTATAACTTATCATTCACAACATGCTTTATAATTCAAGCAAGGTAGTCATCATAAAAAAAATTGTAATTTTTGCTTATATATATATATAACATCCTCACTTATTCTAGGAATTTCTAGCAGACTCTATACATGATTCCTAAGAAACTCTATCATAGCTTTACAACTTGACACACGATGATCCTTAGAATGTTGTAACTAGAGCTCTAATACCAACAGTGATACCCCTGGGTTCACACAAGGCTGCAGTCCAAGGTGAATACAAGAATGTCAAACCTATCATGCACTAATATCGTGCAACAACATGTTTCACCATCATAGTTACTATCTCTCTAGTGGAATCAAATAACATGTGTAGGTACAAAACAGTCAAAAGAATAATAAAGTAATACAATGAACAAGATAAATACAGAAGAGATGTCCAAATAATCATCATAAGGGCCCAACTGAGCTTATAGCTTCTAATCTTGTTTTAATGATTACAAACAATTCCTAATATTATTTGTCTAGTATTTATATTTCCTTATCAGGTATTTTAGACAAATAATATGTTGAAGGATGGATAGAATAGAGCATTCACGATCATATCCAATGAAGGTTGGCGGAATAGTGGTTGAAGCATATGCAATTCAAGTTGAAGATCCAAGTTTACTTCTTCCGCAAGTTTACCAAGTAGAGCTTCATTGAAGATCACATAGCTTGGGTAATATTAGTTTAGGTTTTATATTATGTGTGTTAAATACTTCAAGCTCAATCATATACACACATACACATTTTGTTTTTATATATATGTAGTTATATATATATATATATA
>BQKN01040103.1:0-23799 GCA_022839385.1 Asparagus kiusianus | reverse complement strand
TATCCTGCGGAATGGGATACGGCTCCCTACCCGCCAAAATTTAAGGCCCCAACTTTACAACCTTTCGATGGCACAGGATCACCGAATCAGCACATTTACTACTTCAAATCCCAAACTGGTGATGTAGTAGCAAATGACGCAATCTTGACCCGCTTGTTCATCGGCACTCTTAAAGGAGTTGCCTTTGAATGGTTTATGAAATTGCCTGCCAGATCTATACAGAAATGGGTAGACCTGGAAAGGCTATTCTTGGCCAGGTTCTTTGAGGACGACACGGAGGTCTCGGTCCCAACTCTTCTCGCCACCAAGCAAAAGAAGGGAGAGTCTATCAAGGCTTACGTGGAGAGATTTCGCAGCATGGCATTGCGATACCCCTCAGGTATGACCCAATCAACCTTGGTTGAAACTTGCAGGCACAACCTGCAGACTCAGCTCCTTGCCCAGATGGGGGTAGTAGAGTGTCGCTCCTGGAGACAGTTGGTGTCACAAGGAAAACAAGCCGAAGAGATAGTGGCGCGAGTTAAAGCTGAAGAGGAGCCACAACCCAAGCCGCAGCAGCAACGCAATCAGCAAAATGCCCAGCGGTCTAAGGGAAAAGAGACTTTAGCAGCCGACTATACGCGAGTGCCGCCACCTACCAAGCAAGGCAAGACGCCAAATCAACAGAGAGCGCCAAAGCAGTATTCGTTCAAGGAAGAGCACGTGGACACCTTGTTCCAACTACTTCGGAAGAACAACAAACTGCAGCTTCTCGAAATCAGGAAACCGGATGAGGCAGGAAAAGTTAATGATCCCAACTATTGCCGTTATCACAGGTTCCTGGGCCACCCTACCAGAAAATGTTATGTCTTCAAAGACATCCTACAAAATCTGGTAAATACAAACGTGCTCACTTTGAAGTCCGAACAGAAGATCATGTCTACCAACTTGATAGCGGTCCAATTCGGTGACTTCCCACCGGTGACCACTACAAATGGCGTCGTTCCCATTCCTAAAGGAGAGATGCATATGAAGAACGCTGACTTGCACGGTCAGAAAGATAGGGGATTGGTACCCCTCACTACCCCAAAGGGAGAAATCATGTGGGTCCACCCTGATCTAGTGGGAGACCAACAGTGGATGAACACCTCGTCCAAGAAGAAAGGAGGCAAGGCTAAGACTTCTAACATGATTAGCCCCTCCGTTACTAAAAATAATGATCACCTCAAGCCTCTCACTGATTCAGAAGAAGAGAGGATTGTTCTGGCAGCATACCCAGGAGACAACCCTGGCACTCGGTCAGGGAAAGCCTACTTGAGGGATTATGGCCAGAACGCTCAAGAGGTGGAAGAACAGCCCCAAGACGCTGGGGGTTCTGCACCAAAGAAGCCGGCCGATAAAGGCAAACAAAAAGAGGTCCGGTTTAACAAAAATCTGCACCAAGAACATGGAGAATCGAGTGTACCTTTCCAATTCAATGTCATGGCGTAGCTGGCCAACATACCAGCCAGGATAACGCTATATGAGCTCCTGAAACTGTCCAGCTCTACCAAGGAAGCTCTGATAGAAGCTTTAAAGCATACAGAGAGCTTCATCACCCAAGTCATTCCGGTTCCCAAGGCTTCGGAAGAGCAGACTTGTCGGCAATGTCTTCAAGCGGCAAGGAGCTTACCTTGCATATCCTTCACTCAAGAAGATATGCAAGTCAAACACAAGCATGACAGACCTCTGTACTACACAGGGTACATTGGGTCGTCAGAGATCAGCCGTGTTCAGGTCGACCCGGGCTCAGCGCTCAGCATCATGCCTTACAGGGTCATGCAGGTGTTAGGAATCCCTATGCATCGGCTGAACACCACCCAGATAACCATCTTTGGGTTTAATGCAAATAGCACTCGGCCCCTGGGGAAGATTAGACTTAGGTGTCAAATCGGAGATCTTAAGTCCGAAGTGACTTGCTACATTATAGATGCAGACACGTCCTACAATCTTTTGTTAGGACGACCTTGGATACATGCGAACCGCATTGTCCCGTCTACTCTTCATCAAGTCATGAAGTATGCCAACGACGAAGGGGAAGTTCGAACCCTGATTGCAGAGAAATACCCCTTTCGAGGAGTCGAGAATTTCCACACCGACTCCGTCTTCTACCTGGAATCCCAGGAGAAAGAAGATGTTGACAGCGGCAATGAAGCTGACATCGAACCAGATCCTGATGAAGATTGTCCTTGGGAATTAAATTTTGATGTAATGGGTCAGGGTGACAATAATAATGTACCGAGTGAGGGTGAGTGGTGCATTAATGAAGATTTTATTTTGGCGTACTTGTCTGGTGTTCCCTCTAAAAATAAACAAATAGAGAATAGTGCTAATGCAGGTACCAACCGATGGCACGTACTGTGCACGGAGGCATCCCTCACGTTGCCAATCGAGTCATCCCTCGTTTCAGATGAAGAAATAGAGGATGCACAGAAGGCCTTCTTCAAAGTCCCATCCAAAAGGAAAGGGCGGAAGCCGATCTGTTTCGGGAAGGTCAAACCCATACAACTCAAACGAGGAAGTTCGGAGGAAGATGATGGAGTTCCTCAATTCCATTATCACGAACCTAACTCCCTCCGGTTAATGAAACAAATGGGGTATGACTTTGACGAAAAGCAAGGTCTAAACTTCGGGAAGGGAAGGCGAACACCAATCCGAATGTCCCTAACCCCCAAAGGGAAACCCCCAGATTACTACCAAAAGACTAGAAGGGGTTTAGGATTTGTCACACCTCCCGCTCTCTCAGAAAATGAGATAAGTAATTATCTGCGTCAGGACCACTCATCCGGAACGTCTGCATACGAGTCCGATGTCAGTGTCGGACCTCTCTTTAGAAATCTGACCGTGAATATGGTTTCAACTGGTCACTCAGATGAACATGCTGGGAGTGATGAAGGGTTAATAGAATCAACCGATGACCCCTGGATCAAACGTCTTAACATCCTGTGGGATATGCGATTCGAACAACGCGAACCACCCACTGAAGATAAAGTGGTCCAGGTTAACATGGGAGACGAACACGACCCCAAACCAATTTTCATAAGCGAAAGCTTATCACCATCTGAGAAAGAAGATCTTGTATCTCTTATCCGAGAATATATATATGTCTTTGCTTGGAATTATGAAGACATGCCCGGTCTTGACCCAAACGTGGCCACGCATCGTCTCAATATTAATCCGGATGCAAAACCCGTTAAACAACAACAACGTAGGTTTCGTCCGGAAATTATGGAACCAATCGAGTCTGAAGTGAAAAAGCTTATAGACTCGGGTTTTGTCAAGGAAGAACAACACTCAGACTGGGTAGCCAACATTGTTCCAGTTCCTAAGAAAAATGGTAAGGTCCGTATATGCATCGATTTCCGCGACCTTAACGCAGCCTGTCCAAAAGACGAATTTCCACTTCCCATCACCGATGTCATGATTGACAACACCTGCGGGTACGAAAGGATGTCTTTCATGGATGGATTCTTCAGGTATAATCAAATCAAGATGCACCCAGACGACGAGAAGCATACCGTATTCAGAACACCGCTAGGGGTGTATTGCTATACGGTGATGCCCTTCGGGCTGAAAAATGCAGGTGCAACTTATCAATGTGCAATGAACGCTATCTTCCACCAACATCTGCGTAAGAAGATAGAGTGCTACGTTGATGACATAGCGGTGAAAAGTCAAAGTAAGGATGATCATCTTGCAGACTTAAAGACAATGTTCGAAATCATGCGGACACATCAGCTGAAGATGAACCCTACAAAATCATTTCTCGGAGTATCAAGTGGAAAATTCCTGGGATTTATTGTCACATCCAAGGGAATTTCTCTGGATCCAGAAAAGGTGCACGCCATCCAAGACATACCGCCGCCGAAGAATCTCAAAGAGCTCAGAGGTCTGCAAGGCAGATTGGCCTACATCCGGAGGTTCATATCTAACCTTTCGGGGCACTGCCAACCTTTCTCAAAGCTCATGAAGAAAGGAATATCCTTCGTTTGGGATGGGGAATGCCAAAAAGCATTTGAAGAGATCAAGAAATATCTCACCCAGCCACCTGTTCTCGTGGCCCCTATATCAGGAAAACCATTCCTGCTATATGTGAGGGCCATGAATCATTCGCTAAGAGCGCTGCTGGCCCAGAACGATGATCAAGGGCAAGAGCAAGCCATCTATTACTTAAGCAGAACCATGATGGGAGCCGAACACCGGTATAATCCGGTTGAAAAAGAATGTCTCGCTTTGGTATTCGCGGTTCAAAAGATGCGACATTACCTAGTTGGACAAACGATTCACGTCATCTCTAAGGTGAATCCCTTGAGAGTATTGATGACGAAACCATTGTCTCTGAACTACCGACTCGCAAAGTGGGCTATACTCTTGTCACAATACGACATGCAATTCATGCCCCAAAAGGTAGTCAAGGATCAAGCATTGGTAGATTTCTTAGCCGATCATCCGGTGCCAGGGACATCTAGATTGTATGAAGAATTACCCGACAAAGTCGCCGAAGCTTGTGTCACTCAAGAATCTACACAAGTGTGGAAACTATTCTTCGACGGTGCGTCCAGAGCAAACCCTCATGGAGCGATTACCGCGGGGGTAGGAGTGGTGTTCGTTTCCCCAAACGGTCACATAATCCCAAGAGGATTTTCCCTAATCGAACCTTGCACCAACAATGTAGCTGAGTATAATGCTTTGCTACTAGGGATGCGACTCGCCGAAGAACTCAATATTCGGCATCTTGAGGCTTATGGTGACTCCCAGCTCATTGTAAATCAAGTCCGGGGGGAATACGAAGTACGTCATGAGGACCTGATCCCGTACTACTTTGCAGTGCTAGAGCAAGCTAAGAAGTTTGATGGATTCTTTATTGAATACATTCCACGAGCCCAGAACGCTTACGCAGATGCTTTGGCTTCATTGGCAACTTCGCTGGCATTACCTCCAGGTACCGAAACGACGATCCCCGTCGTAGGGCGTGAACTATACTCCTCTAAGATTCCTAAGGAGGAAAGCTCAGACAAAATAATGACGGAAGAAGTCTGTACAACCTCTATAGAATTTGAGTCTAGAGATTGGCGATTTCCATATATTGACTATGTCCTATACGGAATTTTACCCGATAACCCTAAGGAAGCGGCCGCCATCAAACGAAAGGCCCTCCGATTCTATTACGATGCAGTCTCTCAGACTCTATATCGTAAATCCCATGACGGGGTTTTGCTTCGATGTCTTTCTCGAAAGGAAGCAAGGGAAGCCCTTAAAGAAGCCCACGACGGGATGTGCGGAGCTCATCAGCCCGGAACTAAATTAGGAGATCGTCTCCGACGAATCGGCTATTATTGGCCGAAGATGTTTTCAGACGCGGCTGATTACGCTAAACGTTGTCACACGTGCCAAATTCATAGGGATTTTATCCATCAAGCACCTGGGAACTTACATCTCACATCTGCATCCTGGCCATTCGAAGAATGGGGTATGGATATCGTAGGACCAATTTCTCCTCCGACTTCCAAAGGGCACCGGTTCATTCTGGCCGTGACCGATTATTTCTCCAAATGGGCGGAGGCAATCCCGTTAAAAGAAGTCAAGACTTCCAACGTGATCAAGTTCATCAAACACCATGTTGTCTACCGTTTTGGAGTCCCGAGGCGAATAGTTCATGACAACGGGACACAGTTCGTCAGCTTTGGGTTCCAGAGGTTTTGTGACAAATTCAGAATTCAGAGCGTCGCATCTACGGCATATTATCCGCTAGCAAATGGTCTTGCAGAAGCTTTCAACAAAACCATAGTGAAGCTTCTCAAAAAGTTTGTTTCTAAGAGTCGGCGCGATTGGGATGAAAGGCTCGGCGAATGTCTATGGGCTTACCGCACAACGGTGAGGACCTCTACGAGAGCTACACCATTCTCTCTGGTATACGGCTGTGAAGCCGTATTGCCACTCGAGATTCAGATTCCTTCTCTGAGAGTTGCAATTGCAACGGGACTCACAAAAGAAGAGAAACATCAATGACGCCTGCAAGAACTTGAAGCCTTGGACGACAAAAGACTCCAAGCTCAGCAGCAGATCGAATTGTATCAAGCCCGTATTTCCAAGGCCTACAACAAAAAGGTTAAGGAACGGACTTTCAAGAAAGGCGATTTGGTTTTGGCCAACAGGCGACCCATAGTGATGACACATAAAACCAAAGGGAAGTTTAATCCTAAGTGGGAGGGGCCCTTCGTAATAGAATCAGTTTATTCGAATGGAGCCTATCGCCTTATTAATCAAAAAGGAGACAGGCTCATGATGCCAATCAATGGGAAATTCTTAAAGAGATATTTCCCGTGAATCATGTAGCCCCCTAAACCCTAGCTAAATCAGGCTGGGGGTTGCCAATTTATAGTGTAATTCTATTTGTATTTCGTCATGTTAACACTACACCTCTGACGATTGAAATTTTCTGGAATTATTTCAAGTTATAATAAAGAGAATTTCGTTTTCATATTGAGTTGACACTATATTTACAGCATTTGCATTACTGTTCATTGTCTTGAAATCATGTTTCAACAAAAGAGATGATGAAATCATTTCCATTCAATATTGTTAATTCCAATACAAAGATGAAAACAATTGAAAGGAAAATGATACAAATTTATTCCTCCACCAAAAATGGCGCAAATCCTAAGCATCGGGACTCATCAGTCTAAAAGACTTGAGCTTAGATTTCAGCGTTGATATATTCTCCTCGCGAGCCTTTCTGATTTCTTCAGTAATCTTGCTCTTGAGCTCCTCTTCATTAGGCGTTGCTTCCGCAAGTTCTCACCGAAGCTTGTCCGCAGCAACGATTTCGTTGCAATAGCATTTGAAGAGTCCATCGCAATAAGCAGCAAATCCTTTTAAAATTTCCACACCATCAGCTAGCCGAACGTTTATCTGAGGTGCTTCGATACCGGCGCGAGCAAGCTCTGCTGCAGTATCCCGGAGACCCACAGCCAGGTTGCCCATGTCCCTCTGTACCTGGAGATGTTCCTCACGCAGGTGAGCAAGATGAGGTTCCGTTTCGGATAAATTATTCCGAAGATCCTCTTGCTGTTGTGCTCTTGAAGCCTTGGCCTCAGAAATAGCCCGATCCACTTCTGGGCCTATGTCGTCACGTTGCAGCATGGAGAGGAATTCCAGCTCATATTCCAAGATGACGAGGCTCTCACGACAGTTCTCGGTCCATATTTTATCGCCCTGATGCTTGATCTTAGCCAAGCATTCCAGCAAATGAGGTTCAAAAACCTTGTAACTTACGTCTCCAAGACTAACAACGTCGATGGTTATTTGCATCCAACGTTCTAGTTGTCCGATGAGCTCCCTCAGTGTTTCAGAGCTTGGGGGTGGAGCAGTCGGATAAACGAAGCAGTTCGCATAATCAGTGCGAGTAGAGGTGTGCGGGGCTTCAGATAAGAATTTTTTGATCATCTCTGACGTGGAGCCTAAGATATCCTCTTCCTGCTCACCGATTGTCGTTTCAAGACTTGGAGGAGCGGTGGGAAGCGTAATATCCTCTCTGTTTTTAGGAGATGCAGTACGTGCTGATCGTATCGCATCTCCCATCAACTTGGTCTTCTTTGAATTTTTGGCTACGACAGGCAGTCGTTTACGCACCCTCCTGTCATACTCGCCTTGTTCAGTAGCAGAAAGTGCCTTCTTACCCGATCTCAGAAGACGAGGTTCAAGAGCAGGCGCTTCTAGAATTGGCTTTTCTTCGGGAGAGTCAGCAATCGGTGTTTCCTCTTTGATCTCCATAGGAGTTTCTTCCTCGGGAGGCTCGATGGTGGACAAATTCCTAGGAGCTTCAACAGCTCCGGATGCTTCCTGTTCACAAGATAGGAATTCTTCTATCCCCGGCAAACGGGAACTCGAAGATCTACTCCTCGAACGATACAACTCTCGAATCTCACTTATCCAGGAAGCATAGACATCGTAGTCCGAGATTTGGGAGACCTCTTCAAACCAGTTATGAAAATCTGCAACGGTAGAACAACCGGGAGACGAGTTAGGCAAAGTGAAGTGCGCGTGAGTTCCTCCCGCTGAAAAGAAGTACCATGCGCGAGCTCCTTTACACAAATTCCCAATATGAGCCAATGCCGGGTTGGGATTGCCAACATAAAGCTGATCATATCCGAATTGCCTAGCGAATCGAGAAGGTACATAAGGCTCAATGAAGACTTCTCCCGCAAGCGGTAGACCAGGTAGCCTAACCTGATCATAAGAAGCCAGTTGAATGTGCCCTCCTCCAAAGAAGGCGAGCCTTCAAAAAGCAAGTCTATGAAGAGAGCATTTTCTACATCAGCTCCGTCAAAGTCAGGAGCGCAACAGAAAATCCGATAACTATCTTCCCGAGATAGGAGTTGTCGAGCCCTGACTATGTAAGAATATGTCCACGTGGCCGACTCTAATCTCTGTACGAAGGGAATATAAGTGTCGTCGCCCTCGTATACTCCTGTCATTAGTGAGGGGCAGTGCAGTACAAACCAGGCCACCAAATACGTATATAGCATTGGTACACGAGGCGAGAGAGCTCTCCCAGCTTTCTTCTTGACAGCTGTAATTTCTGAAGCGCTGAGGAGTTCTGAGGTCAACATCCTCAGGCCATTTTGTATACAGCCGACCATAGCGGTTAGGAGACTCACAGGTCTTCCATGCGCTAATAAAGTAGCTGGATACACAACCTCAGCTAATATAGCCTCAGCTGGTTTTGTCAGTACCACGCACCGCTTCAGCCAAATCATGAAGAAGCCTGCGAGAAGAGCCGCATCAGAAATAGGGACTGTGGCCTGGTGGTGGAAACTTTCGAACTCGATACCAGCTTCGAAATCATCTTCCATATGCTCTGTTGTGTAAGTAGCATTAGAAGCCTTAATCCGAGCTTTGGCCATCTTGGGAGAGATCGCTGCAACACGAGAGACGGCTGCCTCTTTCCGGTTTAAGTTCTGAAAGAGATACTCTGCCCACGTGGTATGCAAGATGCCTCCCCCACGCGTCCCACAGACTTGAGCACATATGTGGAAATGGCACATCAACTCCCAGAAAGTAGCATAAATTTCTGGGTGCGCCAACCTTAGCTGAGAAAGCTCTTTGGTAGTGGGGATGAACTCTTCGTAGGGTGTTTTCCCAAGTGGCAATCCATACATTGCTTGCATCTCATGAAGAGCAAAACCTAACTCTCCTGCAGGTGTGAAGAATGTGCAGCTATCAGGGTTATACTTCTCCAACATAGCAAAGAAGTTATGATAACTCTGTACGACACCCCGTCGAGCAGCTAACACGGGAATTGTGAGACCCGATTGAGCGAGTGATTCCTTAAGTTCATCAAGAACGAAGTCGATCATGCGGGTCCACCAACCTCCTTCTCCAGAACAGACCCATCCAGGGGACCTGAACGTTTGGGTAGAGAATTCACCCTGAGTTGTAAGGAATTGGCGAATAAAGATGTTCGCTGGACGTGGCATCTCTGGAACCTGATCCTTCTTCTCAAATAAACCAGGTCTCAATCCCTTGAGTTGCCCTCCGATTTGTGTGCGAGCTCGCCGACCAGATCCAAGCGACACATTTTCCTTCTCTTTGACTATGTCGAAAGTCAGACTTCGACGGCGGCTTGCATTTAAGAAGTAGGAGAGGGGGTACATCCTCTTCATGTTCGGAAGGAAGAAGTAGCGATTATCAACTTTCCGCAACAGCTTCGAATCTTCTGCATGTATGAGGTGATCATCGATGGGTACTCGATCTCCGAATATGAACACCGGTTTAGGAAACTGGGCATGACCAGCAGGGGTCTCCATGTCTAAGTCAGTGATCAAAATTCTAAGAGTAGAACATCGAGGGGACCTAATCATGACCGTTCTTTCCGAGTTGGCGAAAGTACAAAGCGGAATTATGTTGTGAAGGCTAAAAATTTCATTCGCATCAGGCCCGCCAATATACCCAAAATGATGATCTTGCGAAAGGGGCACGTTTGGTAGAAGCAATGCACAATCAAAAACAAATGTTAGCAGCTATAAGTGAGCTATCGACATAAAGATAGAACCCAAAACATAAAGGGTTAAAATCTCCAACGCGAGGGTCGAGCCTCGCGTCAGAAATCTCCAACGCGAGGGTCGAGCCTCGTGTTGAAAAATTAGAACGCGAGGGTCGGGACCCAAAGGGGATCCCAACCCCGCGTTTTCACCAAGTTAAAACGAGTCATCTTCCTCGTTATCAAGAACCCATCTAGGGTTTCCAGAAAACTTGCCAAAGCAAGTTCTTTCAGTCAACACTTACCACGATAGGGAAACTCCTGTGACGGCGGGGACGACGGCGACGTCCTAGCACGAACGGGAACACCGCCGGCGTCCTCAACCGACGGTGTTTCGGAAGTCGCTCCGGCGACTTTCTTGGAGCTTGAACCCATCCTCCATGGCGCCATCAGCACAGTAGAGCGGAGGAGGCGTTTTCGAACAAAAGAGACAAAGTTCGTCGGAGATCTCGCCGAAGTCAAACGAGATTTCTCGTTCTTGGAAATGACCGAAAGTGGAAAGAGTCGAATGACTCTTGACGTGACCACTCAGGTCTATTTATAACAGCTATCAAGCTGTTGAGATGGTTAAGGACTCTAAAAGAATCCCAACCATTTTATATTTCAAAACGTAAATCTTTTACGTTTTCAGATAAAGTCAGTTAAGACTTTAATCTCAACGCGAAGTACACACCCACGTTCAAACGCTAGGCTCAGACCAGCGTTATGAAAGTTCTTAACCTCGCGTTTCATACCTCAAACGCAAGGGTCACCTTAGCGTTATAACTCTTCCAAATGAAGAATCCTTGATATTTATTCTCTAAGTTCATGGATTCTTTCAGCAGAGTGCGTTTAAAGCTCTGTATCTCCTCAACCCATCAGGTTAATATTACACCTCAGATGATCATCACCCTAACAGAGATTGAATTTAGTCATTATCACTATCGATATGATTATAACTCTTCTGTTAGAATCCACTTATCGATTCTCATCAACAGAACGATAAGTCCTCAAAATCACTCAGATTATCGTCAATTTATTAGCTCTCTCCAACAGGGCAATAAGTAACCAGTTTATCAACTCCTTTCGATGGGGTAATAAAACTACCCAAGATCTTGTTCAAATCCTAAGTATCATAATCCATCATTCCGATGATAAAAATACTTAGTGACCTCCCCCAGCAAGACATAAAAGGATTTTATCCCCACAGACGTCATGTTAAAATTACACCTCTGACACATATCAACTTATCGACTCTCCCCAATAGAGCGATAAGTCCTCAAAATTGCCCCGATCGCAATTTCTTTTCTGTTACGTTAAAATTACACCTCTGACACATATCAACTTATCGACTCTCCCCAATAGAGCGATAAGTCCTTAAAATTGCCCCGATCGCAATTTCTTTCCTGTCACGTTAAAATTACACCTCTGACAAATATCAACTTATCGACTCTCCCCAATAGAGCGATAAGTCCTCAAAATTGCCCCGATCGCAATTTCTCTCCCGTCATGTTAAAATTACACCTCTGACACATATCAACTTATCGACTCTTCCCAATAGAGCGATAAGTCCTCAAAATTGCCCCGATCGCAATTTCTTTCCTGTCACGTTAAAATTACACCTCTGACAAATATCAATTTATCGACTCTCCCCAATAGAGCGATAAGTCCTCAAAATTACCCCGATCGCAATTTCTCTCCCGTCATGTTAAAATTACACCTCTGACAAAATCAACTTATCGACTCTCTTCAATAGAGCGATAAGCCCTTAAAATTGCCCGGATCGCAATATTCCCTTTACCAAGTCAGAACTACATCTCTGACATTTATAGACTTCTTTCAGTGTTTAAAACCAAAAAAACACGGGAAGGATTCTATTTTACAACTCAATTCTGGGAGAGTAATCAAGTATTTATCCCCAGCAGTTGAAAATTTTCTAGAGTTATCTTACGATAGAAAAATTTTTGAGTATTCTTTGTAATTCGTTGTTTAAATTCAAAACATGATAAATGCAAAGAACGCTAAAGGATCAATATCACTTTTTATTCAAAAGCCAAAAGAAAGTGATACAAGACAAACTTGTTCTTATCAAAAGAACATAAAAAAAAAACTAAATTCACTCATGCATCAAGTCAAAAGAGAGGAGTTGAGTCTTGAGTTCAGCTAATTCCTCCTCGTGAGCAGTTCGCACCATAGCTTCAGCCTTGGCCCGGAGTTCATCCGCACTTGGTACGATGATGGCCGCCACTTTGTTCCTGGCCTGTTCTAGGACTTGGGCCTGCGAATGATATTCCAAAGCACCGTTTGCATTCTGGGTGCTGAGGATATTAACAACACTTTCTTCGCGAGAGACTTCAGCCTTTAAGCGTAAGACTTCAGCTTCGGCTTCGACAAGTCTATCACGAAGCGAATTCAGAGAAGTAGTCGAGCGTTCTAGTTCTTCTCGCTTCTGAATGTTACGCTCTCGAAGCTCCGCAACCTGACATTCTGTTTCAGCCAAGTCCCGTTCTAGTGCTTCTCGGTGAAGTACCTCTGCGACCTGAAGCTTAGCCAAAGCTGACATAATTTGTGGTTGAAGGTCACTTTGACCCATGGTCTCGAAGCGTTGTAATCTCTCTTCCAAACGAAGGATAATCTCGGAACAGCGCTCGAACCATTGAGTGTCGCCCACGCTCCTGACTCCATTCAAGCCTGCCTCCAGAAGAGGTCGAAAGGAGTTCAAAGTTCCTTGACCATTCGTCATGGACTCAACCACCGTCTTCGCAAGGACATTCAGGTATGCTAAAGAGATCTGAAGGAACTTAGGTGCATTTGCAAGCCTGACAACCGCACCTGAAGATACCCCTTCAGCAGCTGAGATCGGTGCGTTAAGACGATGACTAGTAGGCGATCCAGGTGCCGAAGCTGCAGAAGCAATTGAAATGTTCAGTTGTGAAGGACTTGAGGTCAAAGCCATCAATGCCTTCGCTTGAGATGAGCTTGGCCCAGCCTCTGCCGGGGTGAGTGAGATCTTCATCACAGCTTTCGGTGAAGCTTCCACCGCAGAAGGGTCATGCAAAGCTTGTCCCTGCAAAGGGGCTGACACTGGCTCAAGCTGCTGTTCTGGAGGAGTCACTACAGTGGTCTCAGACAATGTGGCAGGCGGAGCAGTTGCCTGGGGTGAGCCAAGTGTATGTTGCTCTTGTAGAGGAGCCGACGCTGGCGCAGGTTCTTGCTCTAAAGGAGCAGCTGAAGTAGTCCCGGGAGTTGGCGAACCTGCATGAAAAAACAGTTGGAACGCGGAAAAAGCGTGCGGGATAAGTCGAAACAAACTTAGCTTACCGGTGAGATAAAAAAGAGTATAACCAGATGCCTTATCGGACGGAACCTTAGGAGCATCGTCAAAAATGGTTACATCATCCATTGAATTACGATCCTCATCTTCTACATCCTCCCCTGGCACGTTGCCAACTTCAGCACCCTCATCATCTTTATCTTCGTCAGCTTCACCACCGGTCGAGGAGCCTTCATAATCAACTCATTCCTCATCATCTTGAGTAGCTGAAGATTCAGGAAGACTGGTGCCAGCAGCTGGTTTAGTCATACGTCCTGTTGTAGGACTAGGACTTAAACCCTCAGCCGGCAGTATTAAGGCTGAAGGAGAAGGAGATGGATTCTCTTCGAGACCCCTTGGTTCTAATGTTGGAGACTTAGGGAGGTCCATCACTGGAGCAGATTCTGCATCTGCAGCCATTAACTCATCCTCCTCGTCCTCAGGAGGATGATAAGAATAAGCATCGCCTGAAAGGGCTGGCCCCTGAGAGCGAAGCCCAGTTCTATGCGGTAGGCCCGCTACAGACGACTCCTGTTGCCCTTCATCTACAGCAGCCCGGATGGCTTCAGCCATCAACTTGGGTTTTGGTTGGCCTTTGGGAGGAGAATCAACTAGCAGTTTCCGACGGGTTTGTTTATCATACTTGCCGGCTTCTTCTGCAGAAAGTTTTCTTTTCCCCGCCGCTCTCGTAGTGGGAGGCTCAGCCACACGTTGTTCTTCTCCTGGAGCAGGCTCAGCTGTTTGTTCCTCTTCCTGCCCAGCAGGCTGGTTCTCAACGGCTAAGAACTCATCAATCCCTCTCAAACGGGATGTCTTTGACCCCCTCCTTAAAGAATACATGTGCCTAATGTCTTTCAGGCACGATGAATTTATGTTGTAATTGGGAGTCTGAGAAGCGGCGTAATACCAATTACAGAAGCTTATGGAGGTGTAGGAGTTGGCAGTCTTGTGGGGAAGCCTGAAGATGGCCTTGGTACAACCTGCTACAGAATAATACCAGGCCCTAGCTCCTTCATACAAGTTGCCCACAACCGATAGTTGAGGACGAGGGTTACCGACGTACAACTGATCGTAACCAAATTGGCGAGCAAACCTATAAGGTTGGTAGGGCTCGACGAAACAGTTGACGCCTTGCCGGAAGACTAAGTAGCCTGGCCGGATGGAGAGAAGCCAATGGAAAACACCTCCACTTAGCTGAGTGGATCCATTAGGACCGGCTACGTCTTGATATTCTGCGCCATAGATACCGCCCTCGAAATCAGGGAAACATCGGTAGATATGGAAGTGGGTATCTCGCGCCAAGATTTGGCGAATCCTAACCATATACCCCCATTCCCACTTCGCAGACTCTAGTCTTTGCACGAATGGGATGAATGAATCTTCTGGGGCAGAGGCTGCACTCATCAATGAAGGACAGTGGAGCACGTACCAAGCCATCAAATAGGTATATGGCATTGGCACCCTAGGATTAGGAGTCTTGAAAGCCTTGCGACCCTCGGACTCCACCTCTGCAGTGTCAACGAAGTCCGAGGTCAGCTCCCGCAATCCAAATTGCAAACAACCCACCATAGCACTGAGGAGGCTCACAGGCTTCCCGTGGGCTAAAAGAACAGCGGGGTAGATCACCTCAATAGCAAGAGCGTCGATCGGCCTGGTAGGGACGACGCACCGCTTGAGCCACAGCATCAAATACCCAGCCAAAAGCGCCGTATCAGAGATAGGGAGCAGAGCTTGGTAATGGAAACTCTCGAATTCCGTATGGGCTGGGAAAACATCTTCCTTGGCCTCATTTGTGTAGTGAGAGGTAGCATCGTCAATCTGGGCTTAGACTTCTTCCAAAGTGCTGGCCGATAATCGGGACACTAAGCCCCTCTTACTGGTCAAGTTCTGGAATAAATATTCCGCCCAAGACACTTGTTTAATGCCGCTTCCGCGGGCCCCCGTCAGCTGCATACAGATGTGGAAGTGACACATAACTTCCCATAAAGTGGCATAAATTTCGGGGCTGGCCTTTTTTAAAAGTTGGAGTTCCGCCGATCCCAGAACAAATTCTTCATACGGCAAATCTCCAAGAAGAAGACCCGAGACTTCGTGCATCTCATGAAGAGCGAAGCCTAACTCCCCCATAGGAGTGAAGAAAGTGCAAGTATCAGGGTTATACTTCTCCAGTATAGAGAAGAAGTGAAAGTGGCTCTGGACAATTCCAAACTTGGTGGCCCGCACAGGGACTTTCAAACCAGCCTGGGAAAGGGGCGCATCCAATTCGTCCAAAACGAACTTGGTCATCCGGGTCCACCACCCTGTCACTGGAGAATGAACCCAGCCAGGAGTTCTGAATCCTTGCGCGGGAAACTCCCCTCTCTTCTCCACAAACCTCTTAACAAAAGTCCTCGCGGGACTAGCCACTTCGCCAAGGGGATACTCCTTAGCAAATAAACCTGGTCGTAAAGCAGTCACCTGTCGACCATAACCTGCCGAGCGGACCCCGTGGAAAGTCAAAGTTCCAAGAGCAACTCCGTCTTGATCCTTAACCAAGGGCCAATCCATGTGCCTCGGGACGGATGCACACTGGAAATAAGATATGGGGAACATTCTCTCCATGTTGGGCAAGAAAAGGTTGCGGTCTCCAACTTTCCGCAGCCACTTATAGTTCCCGTCATAAGCGGTGTCGGCATCAAAGTCAACAAAGTCCCCGAAGAGGTATCCAGGTTTGACTATTGGCTTACGGTTCGTGTGTTCAAACTTAGCGTCTGTAACCAGTATCCTAAGAGTTTCGGGAGAAGCTTGTGTGACTAATTCTGTGCGACTCTTATCCTTAAAACGGAAGACTGGGAGTTCTTGGCGCGAGTTGAATGTCATGTTCATGTCCACTCCACCTACATGTCCAAAATGGTGGCGAAAAAGAAGAGGTTCGCTGGTATGACGCACTGCAAAACAAAGAAAAAATCAGACAAGTCAAAAGCAAAGTTCAGACGCGAAGGTCGACACCCGGGTCAGTTAAACTCAGACGCGAAGGTCAACACCCGCGTCAGCAAAGCTCAGACGCGTAGGTAGACCCTCGCGTCAAGAATCTGAGACGCGGAGGTCTAACCCTTCGTCAAAAATACTAAACGACGGAGTCCAGCCCCGCGTTATTAGAAACGAGTTTCCTCGTTGGATCCAAAGATCAAAACTTACCGAAGCAAGTTCAACGACCACGAAGGCCATACTTACCACCGATCAAAGGAAGCTGAGGCGGCACGTTCGCCTGAGCGGCAGCGCCGCCGGCCGGCGCTGACGGTGCCGATCCTTGAGCCGCAGCGGCATCAGATTGAGAAGAACGAGGAGCGACGGGCTTCTTGGGTGCCATGGGATCTCGTCGGAGGAGATGAACAGTTCTCGCCGGAGATCGAACAAAAATTTTTTTCGTTGAAATTTCAAGAAAGAGTCGAATGACTCTTGATTTGACCTCCAGCGGTCTATTTATAGACACCTGTGACAGCCTGTCAAATCATAACAAACAGGATTCGAGATCAGAATCCCGCCCAAACCGACCTTCGCGTTCGGGTCGGTTGAAATTCCAAAACGCTGAGCTCACCCACGCGTTCCAATGCTCAAATGCATAAGCTGTTTATGCATTGGATCATTATGATGGCATTTCTTTGACTACCAAGGCTATGACACGGCCCCAGATAAATAAGAGCTAGAAGCAATCATCAAGGTGACCAAAACCGAGAAGAAATTGGTGACTCCGCAGGGGAGTCTATTGGAGAAGCACAGACAGATTACAGTCAACAATATTGAAATCAGATTACAGTCAACAACATTAAAATCATCTGGCTCGATCAGACGAAGTGAGCAATCAATCCACAAGTTTTTGGGATCCAAAGTATTCCAAAAATTCATCTCAGTCAACCGCGAACTTTCGAAAACTTTGGAGGGGGTTCTGTAGGCTGTCTAAAAATCACAATGGATAGCTGATAAAACAAGCCCCCGACAATGGAAGTTATAATCAAACGACTTTCGAATCACTGCATTCGCAACTCCACAATCACCGCAAACACGACTTCATTTCTGAGATGATTGATCTTGATGGTTGCGATAACAACATGACCAATATTATATTAGCAACTATTAGAGATGCTGATGAGCAGTGGGATGATTTCAGAAATAAAAGGTCGCACTTGGTTGGTGAGTTGCTTGGTAGAGAGCTGTGGGCAAATATTCGTCTAAAAGACACTATGGATGTTGATTCCCGTCAAAGCTCCTACAATGGAAGCTCTAATCAAATAGTTTTCGGGTCGATAAGTGAAAAACTGCAAATGGAGGACTTTTCACATCGATCGAGAAGAGTTACAATTCGACGACCCTTCCGACAACTGATGGAAACTCTATTCAGCAGTCTTCACAATCTGCAGTGAAAGTTACAATCTGACGACTTTCACGCCCCACAACAGCTAAAGCGAGGATTACAGAACAACGGTCCTTTGCAACACCTTACAGAAGAAGTTACAAGTCTACTAGCTCCTTCTAAAACGCGGAAGTCATCCCCGCGTCACAATTATGGAAGTACAGGCGACCCCTGCGTTTCCAAGTCACAGATCAAACGTGAGCGACCCTCGCGTTCGTAGGGATTCAACCCACACCGACCCCCGCGTCACCAAGCAGGCAACAAGCCAAAACGCGAGCGACCCTCACGTTCATCAATGTTCAGCTAACACCCAACCTCGCGTCTCAATCCTAAGACACAAAGTTGGGTTCTGAACGCCAGATTGGGCGTTTGACTTGTTCAAACACAAATCGAACGGTTTCAGAACTGATTCCCCACGATCTGAGGAAATCACGCCCACGTAGGAGCGGATTTAGAGGGTAGTTACACCTCTTATCCCCCTATAAAATCACAACAAACTCAATTGAGTTGGAGGCGGGCTCTGGGGGGAGATCGGATTTTTGATAATCAGATCAGGCTGGATTCCAGGAACGAAGGAGTTAACAGCTGGAGCAAATTCTGGAGGATCTCAACCACTCAGGTTCGGTGATTCAACAGCAGCAGTAGGTGAAATACTTGAAGATAGGATTTTTGAATCAATCTCAGAAGATCAAATCTGAGAGGATTCTTCAACAACAGAATAACAGCTTGATCATTAACCGAATCTTCGGTTCTAACAACTCTATCGACAGAGTTTTAACTCGTTCAGAGTTCTTAAACTCATTAAAGAGTTACGTATAAAACTTCCCACAGAAGTTCATCGTTCCCACGAGATAAAGACGGTCGGATCGTCAACGGAGAGCAATTTCGACGCGTACAATCGAAGGAGGCACTCCATCGCTACCTTGAAGAACCCAGTTTTTTTTAAACAAAGGAGAAAACCAAACTCGTTTTCTTCTCTTTTGTAATCGAATTGTAATCGGAATCAAAGGAATTCAATTCAATTTTCTTTTATTCTCTTCATTACAATTTTTCCAACAAACACCACCTTCTCTTGAATTGAGTACTTCAACCCGTCGATATATTTAGCTATAAGTTGTTCCTCACTCATCAACAAATCACAATGAGAAGACAGAAGAACTCTTTGGTATAGGCGCTCATTGTTCGAATTCCTTGACGACATTGCTCAAACTGATTGTAGATGATTTGTTGATAGTCAGGAGGTAGAAATCTTGCCTGTAGCAACTGCTTCATGCGTCGCCAAAACCGAACTGGTTGTTTGCCTTGCCGTCACCTAGTGTTTTGAGTTTGATCCCACCATGCCACGGCTCCTCCTTTGAGATGATATGCCATAAACTTTACTTGATTTTCTTCGGGTACATTATCCATCTCAAAGAACTTCTCCACTTCGTATAGCCAATCCAAGAAGGCCTCTATGTCCAGATTTCCTCCAAAGGTGGGGACTTCTACCTTCATCTGGTACTCTTAGTCGTGGTGTGTATGTGTTAAAAATTGCCTATAGGTCCCGAATACAGTTCAAGACGATGTTGCAATGAATCGTCGACACAACGAAGTGGTGAAACGTTGAGAATAAGACAATGAACCCGCACACTCATCGACTAGCTCCAAGTGGCCAACACACTCAATGGTCACCTCTAAGTTAACAAAATGCATGAAGCAAATCATGAAAGCGCACGAGTCAACAAAGCGATGAAACATGCATAAAGGCAAAACAAGCGCAAAACAAGCGAACTGAAGGAGCTACAAAACAGCCAAAACGTCAAAAAGACGAACGAAACAAACCAGGAGGCTCGCGTGAGTTTGAGCCACAAAATGGTGGCTTGCACAGTTCCGAGCCACCACGGGCACTGCTGACTCCTAAAACTCTCCAAAACGCGGATTTTGATATTTTGTTAGAATTCTTTCATCCCAGGATCTCCTTAACTGTTTTGAAGCTATCCTTAAGTACGCTTGAGTGGTTATCAACTACAGATGACATCAAAACAATTGATGTTATCAGAAAACATGGTGACAAAAGCAAATAAATAGAAGCCCAGGGTCTTCATTTGAGAGGATCTAAAATTAGAGGGTGATGTGCTGTCAATTTGAACAGTAGACCATGGATTTCAGAGGAGAGTTGGCAGAGCTTGGCGAACTTCATCATAAAAAGGAAGCCTTCGAAAGATCTGAGACTCTTTTTTCCTTTGTGAAGTACGAGCTTTGACTAACTTTTCTGTAAATCGGATCTGATCCGCAACGGTCCATGGAATAATGCGTCTCCGACACAGGTAAAGATCCCACGCAAGTAGTGGGTGATAAACGTCCTCTACGTTTGTTTCAAGAGAAAGTTGTAATCTTGTGCAAAGAGATCTTATAAAAAGATCAACTTTTACTTTACTTTTTAAACTTATTGTAACGAAAGAAGTTGTAATGAGAAAAATAACTTTCATCACAAATAAACTGACGACCACAGTGGGAGCCGACAGCCTCGCTGCCGAGGTTGTAGTGTTGCAACCAAGGATCCTAATCCTAATTGATGAAGAGATCGAATACGAGTTCGACCAACAGAAGTACGATGAGTATATGTCTTCCTCCTCCAGATCATCTTCCCCTCACAAGCGCAAGAGGATCTCCTCCTCAAGGAAGGTTCGCTGGTCTTCAGATCTGAAGACCCAAGATAATGATCTCTGCCCCATTGCTGCTACTGTTGCATCTCACAACGCTCCTCTGATGTCTGAAGAAGTTGGATCTTCAAATCTGAACCCTTCCTTGATCAAGGAGTTTACTGTTGAATGCGCACCAACTCTATCGAAGAGAGCACATCAAAGGCAACGCCAGCGCCTCGCGCGCCAACTCACCAAGGCTTTGGAGCTAGTTGACGGGATCCGCTATGAGGTGGATCTGAAGTTTAGGAAGTGCCAAGCGCCACAACAGCGAGCGAGCACCTCCTCCTCTAAACCAGCAAAGAATGAGTGAGTCCGCGTCAAAAGGACCCGTTCGACCCTTGAGGAATGCATTCAGAAGCGTCGCGCATTGCTGGCACATGCAAGAATTCTTATGCAGGAAGCCAAGAAACTGCAGAAGCAAGAGGTGGCCCAAAAACTACCAAAAACTACGCAAAGTAAGAAGACCAAAGGCCAAAACAGCACCTAAAATCGTCAGAAAATGCGAACTGCTGCTTACTGGCTCGGCCAGGGTCGAGCCACCAAATGCTGGCTCGGCCAGGCCGAGCCACCTAATGCTGGCTCAGCCAAGGCCGAGCCACTAAATGGTGGCTCACACCAGGTCCGAGGCACCAAAGTCTGCCTTGCCCTCGGTTCGCCTTTCGCGGTCATTTTGGAGTCTCTAACAGCCCCTGTTCCTATCCCGACGAATCCCACACCTCCGGTGGAACCCCACGATAGCGTGGACTTGTCCCGATTCAAAATGAAGATTACAGATCGTCTTGGTCCTTTGCATGAAGGTTAAGGCAAAGCTCCGGTTAAAGAGCGCTTGGGCTGGGCAAATGAACCCCGAGAAATTCGTCAGACTGGTGGTCGTGTGTGTCCTCCCAACAAGTCAAGGACCTCTTATATTGAGAAAGTATCTATAACCGCTCGCCTTGGATTGCAAGTTGAAGTCCAAGAGCCTGTTGGGGCCTCGCGCTCACGAATGCATGGTTCCAAATGAGTGACTCTTGAGAACGCTAACGAGGCGTTATATCCCCAAAGAGAAGCTTGTTCGTCAGAAGACGATGATGCTAGACTTGGAAAATCATGTCAGCACACGATAGGTTTCTCCAGTAATCATACCGATGAGTTGTACTATTGAGCTGGGGGTACGAACAAATCTCGAAAGAGAAGTACCCAGGAAATGGGTTCTCACTATTCGTGTACCAAGTTTATTAGGGTAGTATTAATAGAGTGTAGCTACCCCAAGACCGCTCCACAGAGGGTCTCAGTATTTGAAAGACTTTCTACCAAAATATCAAAACCCAAGCTAAGGCATTGTCACAAAAGAAGGTCAGCCGTTCAAGATGATGAACTCCCAGAAGTAACCATCAACGTGATTGATAAAGGGAAGTCAACACGGCATTTCAGCCCTGATCCTTTTCAGGAGGCATTCCAATGTTTAACTCAGCTTCGAATCGGAGCTATCAGACCAAGGGATTATCAACGAATGAGTAGAGGATTATCCTCAGATGACGAAGCATCAGACGCTTACTCTGCAGCCGCTTCAGATGCCGCTGTGTCCAGCACAGGACGAGTCCAGGAGGCGTTCACCATCACTCCTGACCAGTTAGCTTAAATGCTTGAAAATGCTCTAGCTAAGCAGAAAGAAGGGCTCAGAGCTGAGATGAAGATGGAAATGGAGTTGACCATGCAGCGCATGAGGGAGTTACATTCCTAACAGATTCAATCCTTTTCGAATCAGCAGGCTAAATCCAATCGTCGTAACAATGCTAATGAGGTAGACAACGACTCTGAAGGAGAGAAAAATTTCAATGCTGATACTCCTCCCAACGATAATAACCTTGGGGGTGGTCCGATGGAATCCTCATAACCTTCTCAGCAACCCTTAAAGAAAAGTGCAAGCGAAGACAAGAAGATGAAGTACCTCAAGAGCAAAGTTAACGTTTTGATGTCTGCTCAAGAGGTGAAGAAAACTGGTATCCCATGTCCATATCCGAGGGAATGAGAATTAATTCTGTATCCGGCGAAGTTCAATTTAATTAACATCACGTCTTTTGACGGGAGAGGATCGCCTACTTAGCATCTGATTTATTTCAAATCATACCTCGGTGTAATCTTTGGCAATGAACCTCTGACGGTATGATTATTCGTAGGGACCCTTCGCGCGACTGCCTTCGACTGGTATCGCCATCTCAAGCCGGAAAGTATTAATAGGTGGGACGACATGGAGAGCATGTTCCTCACCAAGTTCTTCGATGATAACACGAAAGTGTCAATCGGGACATTATTTGATGAGAAATAAAAAGACGGAGAATTAGTCGAGAACTTTATCAAGCGCTTCCGGAATAAAGCAATGAACTGCCGAGATCCGGTCACAAAAGAATTCATCCTCCAGATATATCATAACAACCTTTCCTTAGACTTTCTGGAAGCCATGTGTGTGGCATCATCTAAAACCTGGAAGGAATTAAAGGTGCGCAGAGAGCAAGCCGAACGCTTCCTTAAACGGAAGAAGCCTGAAAGAGGTCAATCGACGGCTAATGCTCCAAAACAAAACTTTGTCCCTCGTGGTAAAGGGAAGTCACCGGTGAATACAGTTGATGAGAATAAAATATTCTAACTGCAGCCACAACAGCAAGCGCCATAAAAGTTGTCATCTCAGTGGCAACAACGACCTCAAAGATAGCAGAAAACTTCTAAACCAAAATTCCTGAAGGAATACTCCTTTAAGGAATATGAAGTGCCTGTTATCTTCAAATACCTTCTGGATAACAACAAAATCAAATTGCCTCCAATTACTAACGAGGAGAAAGCTAAGAGGATAACGGATCCAAAATATTGTGCATTTCACAGGCGAGTCCATCATCCCACTAGGATGTGGTACACCCTCAAGGATAAGATCCAAGCCTTGATCGATGTTTGTATCATTACTCTAAAGCAGCCTGAGGAAAAGAAGGTGGGTGCAAATACGGTTTCTATCAGATTTGGCTCTATCCCCCTGTCATGGTTTCAGCTAGAGCCTGTATCAAAAGTGGAGGTGAATGTTGGCCTTCTTATTTTGATGATGATTTACAAACAATTTACATCTAATATTGTTTGTCTAGTGTTTGTGTTTTATATTTATTCTAGGTAAACAATATGTTGGAGGATTGATGGAATAGAGCTTCAACGATCATATCCAATGAAGGTTGGCGGAATAGTAGTGTGAAGCAATGTACATTCAAGTTAAAGATACAAGTTTAAGCTTCTTCCGTAAGTGTACCAAGTCAAGCTTATTGAAGATCAAGATCAAGCTTGGGTAATTTAGTTTAGGTTTATATATTATGTGTGTTGGTACTCTAAGCTCAATCATATACACACATACACG
>BQKN01040091.1:0-10219 GCA_022839385.1 Asparagus kiusianus | reverse complement strand
CATTGAGAAGCGAACCACGTAAATCTTGTGTGTTTGAGATTGTTTGATTTTTCTCTCTTCTCTCCTAAATCTCTATTTCCAAATCGCATCAGGGGGATTGTGCATCCCCAACATTCCTAATATAGGCATCCATTGGTGCTAGGATATCCATGACTTCTTATTTCGTAAACAACCTGCCACAATGACATGGTTCATTTGGATCATTACTTCCGATAGCACTATTTCCTAATTTAGCCATTTCCTACGATACAATATATCAACTAGTAATAAAATGTATAATATCTTAAAATAGACTCATAACCCATAGTCTGAGGATCTTATCCTTGGTTTTAATTAGGTTTGTCAACCTATGCCCCGATACCAACTCTGTCACACCCCAACTTAGGCTCCATTGTGGATTCTAACTCAGGATGTGAGCTTGTACTAATTAAAAGCTATTGCAATCTAAAGACATTTATACAATGTCATCAAGCAGCTAATTTCATTATTATTTCACATAAGAACATTACATTGACATTCCACTAACTACACATGATATTATTTCTCAAGCTCTACGTACAAGACTTCATTTCCATCTTTCTTTGGAGCATCATTCTATCTACGTTTCTCCTTGATATGAAAAGATGAGTTAAATAAAAGAATGAGCTACACTAGCCCAATGAGATCACTGATATAGGATATGTAATTTAATAAAATAAAGAATAACAATAAGTAAGGAAGATCAATTTAAAATCAGTTTGTAAATAATGTTTACAACACATGAAAATGCAACATCTTTAGTGATCACTTTACTTATCGATTCCACCTTATGTCTCCATCCATGATAAAATGATAACTGTAACAATAACAATTTGATGATTTAGGCCTTGCATATTCCGGATATATATTGATCAATCAATATCAATCAATGAACCCAATTAACTCTGATGGTTCATTTTCAGTGTATTGATCAATATATGTGGCACTGAGGTTGTATGTGGTATGCGTGAATATGTCGATCAGAGATATAGTAAAATCATTCAACAATCGATCCATAAGTATTTTGCATATCATGCAAGAATCAATTATCATCGCAAAAGCATGAAATTCGGCATATAAAGAAAATTAAAAAAAAAAGCTTGTATAAATATAGAATAACTTGTGCAACAATCCTCAGCAATATGCTTCTTAATCTAGCTGAGTCACTTTAGATGTGTCAAACACATCCTATAAATGAGGTCATATCCCCTATTTATAGGCTCCAAAAACTCTTTCGTAGTTATCCTTTGCTTATGCGCTTATTTTCCATTCATGTTTATCCATACTCATTCGTATTTATCCTCTTATTTTCTTCCATATTTATCCTCTTGTTCATTCTTATACATCTCTCTTTCGTATTTATCATTTGCTTTCCTTTATGTTTATCTATATATTTTCTATTCATATTTATCCATATATTTATCATCTATTTTTTCATATTATCTATATATTTCTCTATTATTCATTCTTATCCATATATTTTATCCTCTATTTTCCTTCATGTTTATCCATATATTTTCATTCACGCTCAAGCTCATGGTTATTCATATATGTATTCTTTAATTTCCTTTATGTTTATCTATATATTTTCTATTCATATTTATCCATATATTTATCCTCTATTATTCACTTGTTCTTATCTCTATCCCATAAACATAATTATCACTTTGGATCTAAATCATACATAGTATAAGTATTAATAATACTAATAATAAGTTAACATTCACCATTTTTTATAAGGGTGTTACCACAACAATTGTCTAGTATTCTGTTAAATCCTTATATTCTTTCTTGGTTGATGGGGGAACCCGTTTCCCCTTCTCTACTTTAGTTTGGAACAATATTCTGCCTTCTAAAGTTCAATTCTTCTGCTGGTTACTGAGCTTGTTCAGACTCAAGACTAAGGATAGGTTGGCTTCTCAAGGTTGGCTACATGATTCATCTTGCGTCTTTTGCAATGCAGAAGAATCTCATAACCACATGTTCCTCAACTGTCCCCTAGCTAGCCAAGTTTGGATCCAACTCTTGCCGAGGATAGGTATCAGTGTCATTCCACCAGATATGCATAAGTGTTTGGAGTTATGTATGGACAGCTCTACCCATCCGTCTGTGCGCCTTCTCTGGGGTATCAGTTTTCCTACAGTATGTTGGATCCTCTGGAAAGCTCGCAATGACCGTATCTTCTCCAACTCCACCACCACACCTCAACAGATCATCTTCAAGGCAGCTCACTATATCATTTTCTGGACAGGTGCTTCTTCTTCTAAGAAGGCCATCAAGCTGAAGAACATCATTCGTTCCTCTGGTCTAGCGGACATCAGAGAGTCTAGAGAGGACAGCAGCAGCCCCCCTTAAGCAGCAGGCACACCTCTTATGTTCTTTTTTTCTTTTGGAGTTTTCATGTTTGTAATAGAGTAATGTTATAGTTATTTTTGCTTTAGATATCTACTAGTGATTGAATTTTACTCAACCTCAGAGTTGCCGCTTCAATCACCAGTAGATATCTACTTATGTAATCTCTCTGATACTTCTATATATACATATGATAGGGCAAGTTGCCCTATTTTACATCAAAAAAAAACTTCTTTCCCCCGCAAAGTTAACATTGTTATGATTTTCTATTTCTTTACTACCTCTTTTCTAAAGTTCCTCATATCCCTGTACACAATCCGATTAAGTGAACTATTATTAGCTAAGTGAAGTTGCATGCAAACAATAATATTGCTTAATATGTTGGAAGCGATGCTTAAAGCTTGAATCTTATGATCTTCAATGATACGAGTCGCCGTGCGAGCACCTTTGATCGTGGAATTATCAAAGATGTCGTTGTGAAGAAAATAACAAACCACAAGAACAATTTAATATGTTGAAGGAAAATACCTTCTCTAGATTATGAAGAACAATAGATTACAAATCCCTTTCCTCACAATCTCTCTAGAATAAAGAACAATTCTCTCTATTCTCAAAACTCTCAGATTTCCCCCCTTTTTTCTAGAAAATCCGCTCTCAATAGGGTTTAGTTATATACTAACCCTAAAACTGAAACAAGCTAGGAATCCAAATTCAGCCTAGACCCGCTATCGGTCGACCGATGCACTCCCATCGGTCGACCGATAGGTCTCAATCAGTTGACCGATAGGTGAGATCGGTCGACTGTCTAGAGAGGTTGTTTTTGACCCTATAGTGTGCATGTTTTTTGTTAGTCTAAGGATGTAGACTCAAAGCTGGAATCAAATAAATTGTTAGATAGCAGGTTTTCTAATCTGTTTTGATAATAAGATTCTTAATCTGTTTTGGTAACATGATTCTTAATCTATTTTGGTAACAGGTTATTAGGATTCCTAATATATATTATTTTTTGGTTTTAGAATTCCTAGTCTGTTTTGATTTTAGGTTTTATATATATATGGAACACCTTCGAAGAGATTAGACATCAGAAAAAGAGGGTTTTGAGAGAATTCTTTAGAGAGATCTCAGAGAGATTAGATTCTATTTGTGGGTATTGTAATCTTCTTCAATATTAATCAAAGAATTGTGTAATGTGGCTCCCGAGGACGTAGGCACGATTGCTGAACCTCATTAAATCTGGTGTGTTCTTTCTTGTTTACTTTCCTACAAGTTTTTTATCTTTTATTTGCTGTGATTTTTCCTACTTTCCTACTTTCAAACACAATGTCCTAAAGGGCAAGGGTTCGATTTGATTGTTTCAAATCCCTAACAACTGGTATCAGAGCTTCGTTCAGAAGGATTGTGAGAGAGCCATGATAGAGGAAAGAAAATCTAAGATCAAGAAGTTTGACAGTTCAGACTTCGCCTACTAAAAATCACAGATGGAGGACTATCTGTATCAGAAGGACTTGTATCACCCGTTGATGGGCAAGGCTAAGGAAAAGAAGAAAAAAGAGTCAGACGAGAATTAGGAGATACTGGATATGAAGGCTCTAGGGAAAATCTGGTTGTCGCTCGCCAAGATAGTCGTACACAACATATTAAAGGAGAAGATGACAATTAGGCTTATGGAATCACTCGCGAAGATTTACAAGAAACCGCGCGTCTGCCGCAAACAAGGTGTATCTCGTTAAGACACTTCAATCTTAAGATAGAAGAAGGACGCTCCTTCACAATGCACCTCAGCGAGTTCAACATGATTATTGATCAACTCAATTCCGTAGACATCACGTTCGATGACGAAGTGCATGCCCCATTGATTCTATTGCAGTTATCGGATAGTTAGGCAGGTTGTGTGACGACAATTAGCAATTCGACGGGAAAAGACAAGTTGAAGCTGAGTGAGGTTGCTAGCATGATTCTATCCGAGGAGGTTAGAAGGAGATCGTCTAAATCAGAAGGTTCAGGTTCAGCCCTAAATCTCGAGCAGAGAGGCAGAAGCCAGAAGAAGGGTAAGCAGAACAAGAATAAGTCAAAGTCAACCAAGAAGAGGTTGAACTCGAAAGTTAGGCCGATTAAAGAAAAGTGTTGGAACTGCGGTCAGGATGGCCATATGTCTTCAGCGTGTAAAGCACAAAAGAAGGATGCGAATGAGATGGAGGCTCATCTCATGCAGGATGCATTAATCCTCGCTATGGATAGCGATTTTAATTCTTGGGTCATCGACTCAGGAGCCTCGTTCTACGCTACTACTAATAGGAAGCTTCTTCATAACTATGTAGCAGAGGACTTTGGGAAGTATACCTAGGGTATAATGAACCATGTAGTATTGTTGGAAGAGGAGATGTGCAAATACAGTTGAAGGGCTTCAAGTAGAATCTGAAGAACGCAAGACACGTACCGAAGCTGAAGAGGAATCTTATTTCGGTAGGATAGCTTGGAGCATCATGATATGTTTTAACATTCACCGAGGATTCGTGGAGGATCTCCAATGGTACTATGATTGTTGCCCGATGCAGCAAAACAGAAACTCTCTACCTCACCTCACATGCGAGTGACACCCTCGCAATTGCAGCTGGCAAGGAGAGTACAGATCTATGTCATAATAGATTATGACACATGAGCGAGAAGGGGATGAAGATTCTACATTCAAAGGGAAAGCTAACCGGCATTGTGAAAGTCGGTGTTTGTGAGGACTGTATCTTTGAGAAGCAGAAGAGAGTTAGTTTTCAGAATGGTGGAAGGCTACCTAAAGCTCAGAAGCTAGAGTTAGTTCATACCGATGTATGGGGTCCAGCTAGTGTGTCTTCTCTTGGCGGTTCGACGTACTATGTCACCTTCATCGACGATTACTCAAGGAAGGTATGAGTATACTTTATGAAGCATAAGTTAGAGGTGTTCGGGATCTTCAAGAAGTGAAAAGTCATGATGGAGAACGAGACAGATCTAAAGGTGAAATGTTTGAGATCAGATAATGGTGGAGAATACGAGCTGGAGGAGTTCAAGAGATTATGTGCTTTAAGCAGGATTCGTTTGGAGAGGACTACTCCAGGGACGCTGCAGCAAAACAGTGTTGCAGAGAGGATGAACAAGACACTGACGGAGCATGCCAGGAGCATGCGATTACATGCAGGTCTGCCTAAGATATTTTGGGAGGATGAGGTGCATACAGCAGCTTACTTGATTAATCATGGGCCATCAGTTCCATTGGATTACGGGATTCCAGAAGAGGTTTGGAGTGATAAGAAGATCAATCTCTCGCATTTATGAGTATTTGGTTATTGGCATATATTCATATCAGTGACCATGTCAGGGACAAGCTAGAGGCTAAGTAACAGAAGTGCATATTCATTAGATACAACATTGATGAGTTCGGGTATCATTTTTGGGATTAGAAGAATAGGAAGATCATCAGAAGTAGGGAAATGATATTCAATGAGGAGGTGATGTATAAGAACAGGGACATCGCCAATGATAGCCAAAGCAGTGGGAACAGCACTACGGATACAAGTGGATCCGAGTATATGGATTTAAAGGAACTTCCAGATGGGGGGGACAAAGTCAATTCTGACCGAAGAACGGAGGAGGCTCCAGGTGCAGAGATGACTACCTATGGCGTGGAGCTTAGGAGGTCATCCAGGATACCCAAACCGAATCCCAGATATCTCTCATCACTTGATTATTTGCTTTTGACAGATAGTGGACAACCGGAGTGCTATGATTAGGCTATGCAAGTGAGTGAATCTCAGAAGTGGGAGCATGCAATGAAAGAGAAGATGGATTCTCTACACACTAATGAGACATGGGAGTTAGTCCAGCTATCTGCACAGAAGAAAGCCTTGCATAACAAATAGGTCTATCAGGTCAAGCAGGAGAGTAATAGAAGCAAGATATACAAGGCTAGATTAATCGTGAAGGGGTTCCAACAATGGGAAGGAGTGGACTATACGAAGATATTTTCCCTCGTTATGAAGCTCGCAACCATCGGAGTAGTGTTGACCTTAGTAGCTGCAGAAGATCTCTACCTTAAACAGTTAGATGTGAAGACTGTCTTTCTTCATGGTGACTTAGATGAAAAAAATCTACATGAAGTAACATGTTAGCTTCATTGAAGAAGGAAAGGAAAAGATGGTGTGTAAGCTCAAGAAGAGCTTGTATGGATTGAAACAGGCTCCGAGACAGTGGCATAAGAAGTTCAACAACTTCATACAGAGCAATGGCTGTAGGAGATGTAATTCAAATCTGTAGGCTATCTAAAAATCACAACAGATAGCTTATCCCCATCAAACATCAACAATGGAGGTTACAATTCAACGACTTTCAAAAGGCTACAATTTGAAGACTTTCACGTAGATCGATGAATATTACAAATCAACGACCTTCACGACAACCGATGAAAGCTTTGATCAATGGTCTTCACAACCAATAATGAGAGTTACAATCTGATGACTCTCATATTTCAAAGAGCTAAAGCGAATATTATAAAACAACGATCGTCATGACGCTCTGACAGAAGAGATTACAAGTCAACGATCTCTTCAATCCAAGACGTAGGACTCATCCCTGCATCCCAGAGGTGAAGCACAAGTGGCCTCATTCTAGAGTCAAAGCTATGCAGACGCAGCTCCTAAATGCTGCAAATGCAGCTTCCATTCGCTGCCAAACGCAGCTCCTAAATGCTGCAAAACACACTTTCCAACCGCTAACAAACGCAACATCTAACTACTGCCAACGCAGCTTCTAACAGCTACCAACGCAGGTTCCATCTGTTGCCCAACACAGCTTGCAAACACTACGTTTAAACACAGATTTCATTCTAGAATGCAGAACCTACGTTTGACTCGTTTAAACACGAGTTGAACGGTTCCAGAAAGCATTATCTCCCCATGATCTGAGGGATTTCCGCCCCCACTTAGGAACGGATTAAGAAGGCGGTTACACCCTATTCAGCTCACTTAGGAGTGAATTAAGAGGGCGGTTACGCCCCTTAATCCCCTATAAATAACTAAGAAATCAGCTTAGTTTAGATCCTTCTCCTCGGCAGAAAAGAAGAGATCCTTGGCTGGCTTTTGAGGGGGAAATCTTTTGGATCTTTGAGTATTTTGGAGATCTAGAGATCAGCTTCTTCGGATCATATTCTCAGCAGCAGATTCTTGGAGCTTTCTTCGTCCTTGGCTTGTCTAACCAATTACGGTTAAAATCAATCAACTCTTTTAAAAGAGTTTAAACTCGCTCTGAGTTATCAACTCGTTCAGAGTTCCAAACTTGTCACGCAAGTCCTCCACAACATCAAATCGTGAGGAGAAGATACTATTCTAGTGAAATAAGACGTTCGGATCGTCAACGAGAAGCAAACTCGATGCAAACATTCGAGGGAGGCATCTCATCGCTACCGTGAAGAACCCAGATTTAAACAAAGGGGAGAATCCAGATCATTCTCCTCTCTTTTGTAATTGGAAATCCAAATTGTAATTAAAATCGAGAGAATACAAATCAAAAATTTTTTATTCTTTTTACTATAAATTTTCCACCAAACAAAATGTGGCGACTCTGCTGGGGACGAGCTTCTCTGACGAAGAAGTGGTGACGCAATCCGACGTTCATCTCATTGGAACAACCATTAAAACTCTTATTGTTGAGTTTGATCAAGGCAAGTATGAGGAAGTTCTTTCCTTTAGATCCTTTAGCCCCAAGGCTATGCACAGGATCCACAAAGTCTCCAAAGAGACTAAAGCTCCAACTGCTCCAATTGCAGCCGAACCGCCTAAGGAAGACTGCTCGGACAGCCCCTCCCCCGATGGAGTGGGCTCAGCTTCAGCCAAACCCACGCTAAGACGACGAGTATCGAGTCGCAAGAAGCCCATTGAGGGGACAAACTTGATGAACACGGATGTTGACGTTGCTACAAAAGCCTTGAAGTAGGCTAAGAAGAACGCCGCTCGACGAAGGAGGAGATCCCTACGACGAGCACATCTCCGTGAATGTCGATCTTCAAGTCAACACAAGCTTCGTGTTTGTGAGCCTAAACGCGACCCTATGCTCTGTGTTTCTGCTTCAGAACACAAGCCTCACGTCTATGAGCCCAAACATAGGCTCTGTGTGAATAAGACTGAATGCAGCCCTCAGTGGTACATTGTACAGTCAAAACGCAGCCTTCAGGAGTGCGTTCCATTAACTAAACGCAACTCTCAGGCATGCATTTCAAAACCAAAAACAGATCTCGGGACTGCATTTCACTAGCAAAACATGAACCTCAGGCATGCGTTCGGGTGACGAAATCCAACACAGAACCTGGTGTATACAGTGGAGCTTCAAGGCGCTGCCCTAAACCCCACTGGGGGGCGTCCACTCCCCCTGGACCCCCGGCCAGGGGCGCGCCGCCCCCTGGACCCCCGGCTCTCTAATCAGGTAGTGAGACCCCCGAATACTCTACGTAGCGCGACTAGAATAAAGGGCGGATATAAGAAGTTCATGGATTCAAGGCATCTAAACCAGATTCATGTTCACCAAGAGCCAGTCCTGTCCAATCATGGACTGGGGGTTCCAGCTCAAACCTCATGGTCAGTGAGTAATTCTTCTTGAGTCTTTGCAACAGATTTGAGAGTGTTCATGTCAGGAGAAAGACCGATGTAATAAGTCATTCGTTCATTCCAATGTGAACGGCTGATTCTTACGGTCCTCTCGGGATGTCAATGTTGTTCATATGCGGCCAAACAATTGGTGTTCGACCAATTAACACACGTTGCCTTGCCCAACCAACAACGACATTCGCACAAAAAGAAGTCTCCAGAGACCGAATATCCTAGGGTCACTATCAATGTGATCGGCAGAGGGAAAGTTTCAGGTCCTAGTTCCGATGACTCTGAGACAAGTCGTTCACCGACCGTCAGAGAAATCACTAACGAGTTTGAAGGAATTTATCAACATACTCAGACTCGAACAGGAGCCATTCCTCCGGTTAACTATCAAAGATTAGCCAGAGGAACTAATTCCAATGATGAACACTCAGCCATTGCGGAGTCCCAATTATCAAGCTCTTTCGTTGGGCATGAGAGCTTCGCCCACATGGCAGACCATTCTGAAGATCTTTCAAAGAGGGTTGCTGAGCAGGATGTCATGCTCAAATCACAACAGAAGACCCTCAATGAACTCATGGCCATGTTGACTCAAATCGTCACAAACAAGACCAACTCTCAGAAGATAGATTCACCACCTCGGCAAGAATCTTCCCGGAGAGGAAAAGCGTCTTCATCCCGACTTCACACTAGCAAAGGGAATGAAAAAGTGGTTGATGATGTTGCTTTTGACCAAGAAGCCCACAACCTGTAATCTTCCTCTGATGAAGGAAGAGAGACCGAGAATGAGCAGAATCCTCAATCGGTCAAAATGGAAGAATTGGAAGTCCGCCTCAATATCATTGCTAACAGAAGCGAGCTCCAAGACGAGGGAGTTGTCAGGCCCTATCCTGCCAAATGGGATGCAGCCCCTTATCCTCCAAAATTTAAGATCCTGACACTACAAACTTTTAACGGCACGGGATCACCGAACCAACATATCTATCATTTCAAGTCACAAACTGAGAATGTGATATCAAACGATACCATACTGGCTCGATTGTTCATTGGCACCCTCAAGGGAATTGCCTTTGAATGGTTCAGAAAACTGCCTGCGGGATGTATCTAAAAGTGGGTGGATCTAGAGAGACTCTTCCTGTCAAGATTCTTTAAAGAGGATACAGAAGTCTCCATCCATACCCTTCTCGCCACTAAGCAGAAGAAGAGGGAGTCCGTCAAAGCCTTCGTCAAAAGGTTTT
>BQKN01040069.1:0-11032 GCA_022839385.1 Asparagus kiusianus | reverse complement strand
CGTGAAATAACACCCGTCATACCGTGTAGATCCGACCGGATCAAGATCGCGCGGTGATCCACGGATTAACCCCGGCGCAGGCGAAGAACCCACACAAGCAAGATACTGCAAAACAGGATCTTGCGATTTGTTCAGGAAAGTTGTAATCTTTTTTTTAGATTTTTCTTTGATTTTGTTATAACCGGATCTTATCAAAAGACGGGATCTTTTGTAACCGATAAACTATTGCTTAAGAGAACAATGACATCAATGAAAACAATTTTTCCCGCGAACAGTAAGTGGCAGCCACAATAACTTGTTTCGACAAGTTTTCTTAAAACCCTAGATGGGTTCTTGTCAACGAGGAAGATGACTCATTTTGGTTGGAACGCACAGTTGGAACTTTGCGTTAATTATGAACTCTGAGCATGAGTTTGAACTCTGCGTAAACCTTGAATAACGCAGAGTTTGAAGTCTGCATTGAAGATTTAAGAACGCAGATCTTGAAGTCTGCGTTTAAGACAAATAACGCAGATTTTGATGTTTGCACTTAAGATAAATAACACAGAATTTGATGTTTGTGTTTAAGATAAGTAACACAGAATTTGATGTCTGTGTTTAAGATAAATAATACAGAATTTGATGTCTGCGTTTAAGATAAATAACACAGAATTTGATGTCTGTGTTTAAGATAAATAACACAGAATTCGATGTCTGTGTTTAAGATAAATAACACAGAATTTGATGTCTGCGTTTAAAAGAGATAACGCATACCTTGAAGTCTGCGTTCAGGATCAATAACGTAGATTTTGAAGTCTGCGTGCAGACTTTGAAGTCTGTGTTCAGGTTTAAAAACACAGATTTCAAAGAGTGTTCAATCTGATTCTTTTCATTAGCAATTCTTTTTGATTACTAATTTTAGTTTCTTGTTTCACAGTGCTTTTTCCCAATGTGCCGCTTCTGCCGGAGCAGCACTTCAGCTATACCGATGATCCTGAAGTAGGGAGAGCTTTTGGTCTTCACAGGGAGATTCCCTTATGCACTTCCCCTAGCTTGGAGTAGACACATTTAATTAGGTTTGCTGGGTGTTCCACTCTTAGAGCTCTGATCACTGATGTGGATCTGGAAACTCCCGCGGGTCTGAATCAATTCGTCAAACCCTCGATCTTGTTCGGAGACCATATCTTAGCTGATGGCCAAGTTAGGGATGTAGAGGATTCTCGTATGCTGCGAAAACTTGATGATCGTTTATTCTTTCTTCCAAGCATGAAGAGGATGTACCCACTTTCATACTTTCTGACTGTTGGTGGTCGTAGGGGCTTGGCCTTCGACCTTGTCAAAGAGAAGGATAACATACCATTTTGATCAGGTCGATCATCTCGTGTTCAAATTGGCGGACAACTCAAGGGTTTGAGACCTGACAGATTTGAGAAGAAGGAGCTTGCTCGGGAAGCGCCTCTTCCAGCAAATGTCTTCATTTGTCAGTTTATTGCTGCTCGAGGTGAATTTCCCGTGCAAGCTTTTCGTTCTCCAGGTTGGGTGTTCTCTGGAGAAGATGGTTGGTGGACACGTATGGTGGACTTCGTCCTTAAGAAACTTGAGAGGCCTCTTGCTCAGTCCGGTCTGACAGTACCGATACAAGCCACGAGGCGTGGGATCGCTCAGAACTATCCCTCCTTCTTTGTTATGTTGGAGAGGTATAATCCGGACAGCTGCACCTTCTTCACGCCAGTCGGGGAGTTAGGATTTGCTCTCCATGAGATGCATGCAGTATCAGGACTATCCTTTGGGTAAATACCTTATGAAGAATTGGTTCCAACCACTGAGGAACTATCTATTCTGAAAACTGCTCATCCGGAGATATACGACACTTTTTAGGAGTTGATGTGTTATTTCCACATCTGTGCTCAGGTCGTCGGGATACGTGGGGGTGGCCTCATGCATACTGCTTGGGCAGATTATTTATTTCAGAACTTGGGTTAGAAAGATTCGAAGGTGACCCGTCTTGCTGTCAGTTCTGCTAGGAGCATTAAAGCCCGCATCAAGGCTCCTAATACTATTTATAAGAATCAGTGTCTAGAAGATGGATTTGAAGCTGGCAGTGAGTTTGAGAGTTTTCATCATCAAGCCGCCATTCCCATTTCTAACATGGCACTCTTCGCTGGTTTCTTAATGCTCTGGCTGAAACGGTGCGTTGTACCGTCGAGACCGGCCGAATCGATCTTGGTTGAGGTCGTCTACCCAGCCGTTCTCTTGGCTCATGGAAGACCACTAAATCTTCTCTCTGCGATGACAGGCTGTCTGCAGAGAGGTTTACGAGATTTGATTTCAGAACTCCTTGATGTCAAGGAGATGAATGTTGCAGGGAGAAAAGTTTGGAAGACTCCCCAACCCCGTGTACCAATGCCCTATACTTATCTAGTGGCTTGGTTTGTGCTGCATTGTCCATCGTTGATGACGGGGATCGTGCATGATAATGAAACTTCTGTTCCTTTCACCCAGAGGCTTGAGTCGGCCACATAGACAACTGTGTACATAGTCCGGGTTAGACAACTCTTGTCTTTGGAGAATAACTATGATCTCTTTTGCTGCCGCCCTTGCTTTGATGGGGCTGAAGAAGAAGGTCCGAAGTTTGGCGACGTGGTTTTCGAAGGATCCTCGCTTTTAAATACGGGGACTTTCCAATGGCTTCTTGCTATCAGAGTGGGCTACCTGGTCTTCCGACTAGGCGAGAAATGCATCATTGAGCCATATATTCCTTCGCGTTTCACTCGACAGTTCGGGTATGACCAGCTTTATGTTGGTAACCCTAACCCGCGATTAGCTCACATCGGGAATCTATACGAAGGGGCTCGTGCTTGGTATTTCTTTTCTGCCCGGGGGACTCATGCACAGTTTACTCTGCCCAACTTGCCACCTAGTTGTTCCGCCGTAGTGGACTTCAGCGATTGGTTTGATGAAGTCTCTCGAATCCCAGAATACGATGTGTACACATCTTGCGTAAACGAAATTCGAGAGTTTTATAAATCTAGGAGTGGTTCCGCTCGGACTCGACTACCGGGGATTGGGGATTATTTATCGTGCGGGCGGAGGATGATTGGGGGTGAAGAAGCCACAGAGAAACCACCAACTACTGGGTCTTCTGAGGAAAAGATAACTGATGAAGTCCCGGAGGAGATACCCACTCTCGAGCCTCGCTCTTTGAGGTCATCCGGGAAGAAGGCCCTCACTGTCGAGGAGGTATGCGAATATGACAGAAGAATTCACAAACGGAAACCTACTGTAGCTAAGAATTCCAAAAGGGCCAAGTTGATGGGAGATACTATAAAGTCAGCACGTGCTGCATCTCCTGAGAATAAAGAAGATACTATGCTCCAGGCCGTTCCTCCCGGTCCTGAAGTGACGGCGGCTAGGCAGGGATCGACCATCCCAGATTCAGCATCAAATATGCCCGAAGGGCCGTCCTCTGAAGCTATTGACCGTCCCATTCGCACTGATTATGCGAATTGTTTTACTTATCCGACTGCTCCACCCTCAAGCTTGGAAACTTTGAGGAAGCTTATCGAACAATTAGAGCATTGGATGCAAATGACTATCGACGTCGTCAGTCTCGGGGATGTGAGTTACAAGGGTTTTGAACCTCAACTGCTGGAATGCCTGACTAAGATTAGGCATCAGGGCGATAAAATATAGACCGAGAACTATCATGAGAGCATCATTATCTTGGAGTATGAGCTGGAGTTCCTTTCCATGCTGCATCGCGACGACATAGGACCAGAAGTGGATCGGGCTCTTTCTCAGGCCAAGGCTTTGAAAGCACAACAGCAAGAGGCTCTTCAGGAGAGCCTGTCTGAAACAGAATCTCGTATTGCCAGCCTGCGTGGGGAACATCTCCAAGTGCAAGTGGACCTGGGCAGTTTTGCTATGGGTATTCGGGATACTACAACAGAACTTACCCGTGCTGGTGTTGAGCCATCTCAGATAACTGCTCAGTTAGCGGGCGACATGGAAGTTATAAAGGGATTATCTGCTTACTGTGACGGGATTTTCAAAGGCTATTATGATGAGCTTGTCGCTGCTGACAAGCTTCGGCGGGAGATTACAGAAGTAACACCTGATGAGGAGGAACTGAAGCGCAAGATAATTGAAGAAATCAAAAAGGCTCGCGAGGACAACATAGTGGCGCTGAAGTCTAAACTCAAGTCTTTTAGGCTGATAGGTCCCGACGCTTAGGATTTGAATTTTTTTTTTGCTAGGGAATAATTTTGTATCATTTTCATTTCAATTGTCTTCACTTTTGTACTCAAATTAACAGTATTGAATGAAAATGATATCATTTTAGTCTTCATCATCTCTTTTTGCTGAATTCTAATTCGAGACAACGAAAAATAATACAAATGCCATAGGTGTAGTGTTAACTTGGCATGAAACTAAAATTCTCTTCATTATTATTTAGAATAACTCTAGAAAATTTCAATCGTCAGAGGTGTAATGTCAACATGACGACATACAAGGCAGGAAAATTATAATTTATTCCCACAATACATTACGAACTGGCAACCCCTAGTCCGACTCGGCTGGAATTTACAAGAGAAAGAAGTGGGCTACATGATTTATGGAAAGTATCTCTTAAGGAACTTCCCATTAATTGGCATCATGAGCCTATCTCCTTTTTGATTGATAAGGCGATAAGCTCCACTCAAATAGACTGACTCTATTACGAACGACCCTTCCCATTTAGGATTGAACTTCCCTTTGGTTTTGTGTGTCATCACCATGGATCGTCTGTTGGCCAAAACTAAGTCGCCTTTCTTGAAAATCCGTTCTTTGACCTTTTTGTTGTAGGCTTTGGAAATCCAAGCTTGATATAATTCGATCTGCTGCTGAGCTTGAAGTCGTTTGTCATCTAGGGCTTCGAGTTCTTACAGACGTCGTTGATGTTTCTCTTCTTCCGTTAATCCAGTTGTAACTACGACTCTTAGGGAAGGGATTTGAATCTCGAGTGGTAGTACGGCTTCACAACCGTGTACTAAAAAGAATGGCGTAGCTCTTGTAGGGGTCCTCACCGTTGTACGGTAGGCCCACAAACATTCACCGAGTCTTTCGTCCCAATCGCGTCGGCTCTTGGAAACAAAATTTTTGAGAAGCTTCACAATGGTTTTGTTAAACGCTTCTGCAAGACCATTTGCTGGTGGATAATAAGCCGTAGATGCGACACTTTAGATTCTGAATTTATCACAAAATCTCTGAAACCCAAAACTGATGAATTATGTCCCGTTGTCGTGAACTATTCGTCTCGGGACTCCAAAGCGGTAAATAACGTGATGTTTGATGAACTTAATCACATTTGAAGTCTTAACTTCTTTAAGAGGGACTGCCTCCGCCCATTTGGAGAAATAATCGGTTACGGCTAGAATGAACCGGTGCCCTTTGGAAGTCAGAGGAGAGATTGGTCCCACGATATCCATACCCCACATTTCAAATGGCCAAGATGCGGAAGCGGGGTGTAAGTTACTTGGGGCTTGGTGGATAAAATCCCCATGAATCTGACACGCGTGATAACGTTTAGCATAATCAACTGCGTCTGAGAACATCTTTGGCCAGTAATAGCCAATTCGTCGGAGGCGATCCCCCAATTTAACCCCGGGTTGATGAGCTCCGCACATTCCGTCGTGAGCTTCCTTGAGGGCGTTTTTTGCTTCCTTTTGAGAAAGACATCGGAGCAGAATTCCATCATATGATTTACGATACAGGATTTGAGAAACTACATCGTAATAGAATCGGAGGTCCTTTCGTTTGATGGCGGCCGTTTCTTTAGGATCGTCGCGCAAAATTCCGTACAGGATGTAGTCGATATATAGAAATCGCCAATCTCTAGATTCGAACTCTATGGAGGTTGTACAGACTTCTTCTGTCATTGTCTTGTCTGAGCTTTCCTCCGTAGGAATCTTGGAGCAGTATAGTTCACGTCCTGTGACTGGGATCGTTGTTTCGGCACCTGGCGATAATGCCAACGAAGTTGCCAATGAAGCCAAAGCATCTGCGTAAGCGTTCTGGGCTCGTGGAATGTATTCAATAAAGAATCATTCAAACTTCTTAGCTTGCTTTAGCACTGCGAAGTAGTACGGGATTAAGTCCTCATGACGTACTTCGTATTCCCCTCGGACTTGATTTACGATGAGCTGAGAGTCACCGTAAGCCTCGAGATACCGAATATTAAGTTCTTCGGCAAATTGCATCCCTAGTAGCAAAGCATTATACTCAGGTACATTGTTGGTGTAAGGTTCGATTAGGGAGAATCCTCTTGGGATCACGTGACCGTTTGGGGAGACGAACACCACCCCTACTCCCGTGGTAATTGCTCCATGAGGATTTGCTCTAGATGCACCGTCGAAGAATAATTTCCACACTTGTGTAGATTCTCTAGTGACACAAGCTTCGCCGACTTCGTCGGGCAATTCTTCATACAATTTAGATGTCCCCGACACCGGATGATCAGCTAAGAAGTCTGCCAATGCTTGACCCTTAACTGCCTTTTGGGGCATGAATTGCATGTCATATTGTGACAAGAGAATGGCCCATTTTACGAGCCGACAGTTTAAAGACGATGGTTTCGTCATCAGGACTCTTAAGGGATTTACCTTAGAGATGACATGAATAGTTTGTCCAACTAGGTAATGTTGTATTTTTTGAATTGCGAATACCAAAGCGAGACATTCTTTTTCGACTGGGTTATATCTATGTTCGGCTCCCATCATGGTCCTACTTAGGTAATAAATGGCCTGCTCTTGCCCTTGATTGTCGTTCTGGGCTAGTAAAGCCCCTAGAGAATGATCCATAGCTCTTACATATAACAGGAATGGTTTTCCCGATATTGGGGCCACGAGAACAGGTGGTTGGGTGAGATATTTCTTAATCTCTTCAAATGCTTTTTGATATTCTTCATCCCAGACAAAGGATACGCCTTTCTTCATAAGCTTCAAGAAAGGTTGGCAGCGCCCCGAGAGATTAGATATAAATCTTCGGATGTATGCCAATCTGCCTTGCAGGCCTCTAAGCTCTTTGAGATTCTTCGGCGGCAGCATGTCTTGGATGGCACGCACCTTCTCTGGATCCAGAGAAATTCCCTTGGACGTGACAATAAATCCCAGGAATTTTCCACTTGATACTCTGAGGAACGATTTAGTCGGATTCATTTTCAGTTGGTGTTCTCGCATGATATCGAACATTGTCTTCAAATCTGCAAGATGATCACCCTTACATTGGCTTTTCACTGCTATGTCGTCAATGTAGCATTCTATCTTCTTACGCAGATGTTCGTGGAAGATGGCGTTCATTGCTCGTTGATAAGTTGCACCTGCGTTTTTCAGGCCGAAGGGCATTACTGTGTAGCAATACACCCCCAGCGGTGTTCTGAATGCAGTATGCTTTTCGTCTTCAGAATACATTTTGATTTGATTGTACCCGGAGAATCCATCCATGAAAGACATCCTTTCATATCCGCAGGTGTTATCAATCATAACATCCGTGATAGGAAGCGGGAATTCGTCTTTCGGACAAGCTACATTAAGATCGTGGAAGTCAATGCATATACGGACTTTACCGTTTTTCTTGGGCACAGGAACAATATTGGCCACCCAGTTCGGGTGTTGTTCCTCTCTGATAAAGCCTGAGTCTATAAGCTTTTTCACTTCAGACTCAATTGCTCCCATGATCTCTGGACGAAACCGGTGTTGCTGTTGTTTAACGGGTTTGGCATCCGGATTGATGTTGAGACGATGCATGGCCACTTTTGGGTCGAGACCCGGCATATCTTCATAATTCCAAGCAAAGACATCTATATATTCTCGGACGAGAGATATAATATCTTCTTTCTCAGATGGTGATAAGCTTTCGCTTATGAAAATTGGTTTAGGGTCAGATTCATCTCTCATGTTAACCTGGATTACGTTATCTTCAGTGGGTGGTTCGCGTTGTTCGAAACACATATCCCATAAGACGTTAAGACGTTTGATCCATGGGTCATCGGTTGATTCAATTAACCCTTCATCACCCCCTGCATCTTTATCTGGGTGACTAGTTAAAACCATGTTCACAGTCAAACTTTTAAAGAAAGGTCCGACACTGACGTCGGATTCCTAGGAAGATGTTCCGGATGAATGATCCTGCCGTAGATAATTACTGATTTTATTTTTTGAGACAGAAGGTGTTGTGACATAACCCAAACCTCTTCCGGTTTTTTGATAATAATCCGGAGGTTTTCCTTCGGGGGTTAGAGACATTCGGATCGGCGTTCGCCTACCTTTTCCAAAATTTAAACCCTCATTAAATTTATATCCCATCCGTTTCATTAAATGTATGGAATTGGGTTTGTGGTAATAGAATTGGGGAACTCCATCATCTTCCTCTGAACTACCTCGTTTGAGTGGTTCGGGTTTGACTTTACCAAAACAGATCGGCTTCTGCCCTTTCCTTTTGGATGGGACTTTGAAGATAGCCTTTTGTGCATCTTCTACTTCTTCATCTGAAGTGAAGGAAGACTTCATTGGCAATGTAAGGGATGCTGCTACACACAATGTACGCCACTGGTTGGTACCTGCGTCAAGATCATTCTCTATCTGCTTATTTTTAGAGGACACATCAGACAAGTACGCCAAAATAAAATCTTCATTAATCCACCATTCACTCTCACTCGGTACATTATTATTACTCTCATCCTGACCTATTACATCTAGATTTAGTTCCCACGGGCAATCTTCTTCAGGATCTGGTTCAATGTCGGCTTCATTGCCACTATCTACATCTTCTTTCTCCTGGGATTCCAGGTAGAAAAAGGAGTCTGTGTGAAAGTTTTCTACCCCTCGGAAGGGATACTTTTCTGCAATTAGAGTTCGGACTTCTCCCTCATCATTGGCATATTTCATGACCTGATGCAGAGTAGACGGGACAATGCGGTTTGTATGTATCCAAGGCCTTCCTAACAATAAATTATAGAAAGTGTCCGCATCTATGATGTAGCATGTCACCTCAGACTTGAGGTCTCCAATTTGGCATCTGAGTTTGATCTTCCCTAGGGGCCGAGTGCTGTTTGCATTGAACCCGAAGATGGTGGTCTGGGTAGTGTTCAACCGGTGCATAGGGATACCTAAGACCTGAATGACTCGGTAAGGCATGATGCTGAGTGCGGAGTCCGAGTCAACCTGGACACGAATGATTTCAGAGGATCCGATATACCCCGTGTAGTACAACGGTCTATCGTGTTTATGTTTGACCTGCATATCTTCTTGAGTAAACGATATACAGGGTAAACTTCTTGCAGCCTGCAGACATTGTAGGCAAGGTTGGTCTTCAAAAGCTTCAGGAATTGGAGCAACTTGTGTAATAAAGCTCTCCGTATTCTTCAATGCTTTAATTAGAGCTTCCTTAGTGGTTTTGGACAACCTTAGGAGCTCATATAGTGTAATTCTGGCTGGTATGTTGGCCAGCTGTGCCATAACATTGAATTGAAAAGGAGCGCTCGACTCTCCGGGTTCTTGGTGAAGATTTTTGTTGAACCGGATCTCCTTTTGTTTCCCTTTATCGGCCGGCTTCCTTGGTACAGAACCCCCAGCGTCTTGGGGTTGTTCTTCAGCTTCTTGAGTATTCTGATTGTAGTCTCTCAAGTAAGCCTTTCCTGACCGAGTGCCAGGGTTGTCTCCCAGGTATGCTGCCAGGGCAATCCTCTCCTCTTCTGAATCCGTAAGGGTCCTGAGGTGGTCATCGTTCTCAGTAATGGAGGGGCTAATCATGTTGGAAGACTTAGCCTTTCCTCCTTTCTTCTTGGACGAGGTGTTCGTCCACTGTTGGTCTTCCACCAGATCAGGATGGACCCAAATGATTTCTCCTTTCGGGGTGGTGAAGGGTACCAACCCCTTGTCTTTCTGACTGTGTAAGTCAGTATTCTTCAGGTGTATTTCTCCTTTTTGATGGGAACAACTCCATCTGCGGTCGCCACTGGAGGGAAGTCACCGAACTGGACTGCTATCATATTGGTGGATACAGTCTTTTGCTCAGGTTTCAGAGTGAGCACATTAACATTCACCAAATTTTGGAGGATGTTGTAGGCGTCGAAAATTGCCGATAGGTCCCCGAACATAGCTCGGTGTCAACGAGCGGCGATCGAACGTCACTACCCGGTTCACAAGAGCTCAAATGACGCCGGTGAGCGACTGAAGCAAACCGACGCATTACGTGAGCCGACAGAATGTCAGAATCACAAGGATACGGGTTGACCGAAAACCCCGCTATCACTGCAATCAGACCAACGCCCGCTGCGCCTCGATCACCCCACAGATAATCCAACCATCGGGGCCTACAGAGCTCGCCGTCACGATTCCAACGCATCCGAAATCACCCAAATCCGAGTTCGGACGAAAAGTCAACGGCGAGTCAACAGCGGGACAACGGCACAGCCCCGGGCTGAACCGGGGACACACGAACGTGTCTTGGCTAGCTCGAGACACCCCATGGGGGGTGTCCCGGCCTTGGCCAGGACATCCCTAGGGGGGTGTCTCTCCTCTTGGGGTGTCCATATCAGCCCCCCCCTCTCCTTTTGGCTATAAATAGCCCCTTAGGCCTCCTTTGTGAGGGGCTCTTGATTTGGCTCTTGATTTTGCTCTGGTTTAGCCTTGGAGAAGAATTTCCGGTCTTGGGATTATCCTCGAGATCTGAAATTCTAGAGTCTGAAGCGGCGAAGCCCTGCTGGAGTGAGGAGTCAGAGTTCTTCATCAAGGTTCATTCACCCCCCTTCTCTGATCCTTAGTGTTGCTCCTTTGCGGTGACACTAAGAAGAGCTATTATCTCGTTTTAGCCGAGATATACGCTTATAACCTCTAGATCTTGCGCGGATCGACGAGGTTCTGTTTCTATATCCTACGCGGATAGACGAAACTCTGCCGGATTTTATCGGCAAGGATCTTGAAGAGTCGGCGGTCCACGGACATCGACGTCCCCGTCACAGGCCAACAACCCACGCAAGCGAGACCGTACCAAACCGGGCTCTCGTGTTTATTTT
>BQKN01040047.1:0-24318 GCA_022839385.1 Asparagus kiusianus | reverse complement strand
CGGAGGTCAGGCCGACGGGGTAAGTCGGAAGCGGGACTGGGGTGTGCGGCGGTGCTGAAGGGGGGCGAGGCGGCGGTCTCGGAGGCGGAGAGGCTAGGGCAAGGGTGCGTTCACGTGAGAGAGAAGAAGAGAGAGAGAGAGAAAAAGCGGCGGAAAAATATATTGAATACGAGAGAGAGAAAGAAGGGTATATATATAAGATTTAAAATTAGGGTTAGGGTTTAGGTATTTAACTAAATTAATTAAAATAATTATTTATAGGGATTTAAAATTTTAACTAATTACAGAATAATTATCCATAATTAAAAACGTACATGTTGTGCTATTACAACAATTGATACGAAACTAAAGAAATAATACCATAAATTATACAATTAAACAAGATTAATTAATAAAAATTATAATTACTTATTTTTCGATTCAAATATTTATAGGATAATTATATGCATAGTAAATCGTACCATTTGTGCTAATACGACAGCTGATACGCAATAATTGAAATAATACGATAATTTACACAAATAATACGAAATTATTAATTCAACATAATACACGAATAATACGTATCGGTAATAATAATACAACGTATTATTTAAAATAATACATAATAATACCGATAACAAAACAGATTAATTTTAGAAATTTTTACCGCTCAAAATAATTTTACAGATATTAAAATCATTTATATAAATATAAAATTTGAATTTTAAATCATAGAAAATTACAGAGAATTAACAAAAATACAAATACTCTTCTAAAATTAATAATTAAATATTTAAAAATAAAAAAAAAACTATTTTAACTAATATTAAATTTTACGGTCATTACAGGGTCGCTCCCGTCGGCGTACGGATCGTGGTATGATAGGCCCATATGGCTGCACTAAGCTTATCATCCTAATCTCGTTTATTAGTTTTCACGAATTTTGATAAAAGCTTTATGATAGTCTTGTTAAAGGCCTCTGCCAATCTATTCGCTGTGGGATTGTAGGCTGTCGACGAGACGTCTTGGATTTTGAATTTCTCACAAAATTTGATGGAGGAATTACTGACGAATTGAGGACCGTTGTCATGTATGATTCGCTTTAGAACGCTATATCGATAGATAATGTGGTGCTTAATGAATGCAACAACGTTGTTCGTCTTCACTTCTTTGAGCGGAATCGCTTCAGCCCACTTGGAGAAGTAATCGATAATTGCCAGAATGAATTGATCTCCTTTGACTGACGGAGGATTTATAGGACCAACAACGTCCATTCCCCAAGTCTTAAAAGGCCACGAGGTAGCCGAAGGATGTAGATGTTCCGCGGGTTAGTGCATATAATTTGCGTGTACTTGACACGCATGACACTTTTGGGCGTATGCGACTGCATCTTTTATCATGATGGGCCAGAAATATCTCATCCTTCTGATGCGGTCGTAAAGTTTGGGGCCAGGTTGGTGTGCACCATAAACCCCTTCGTGTGTCTCCCTAAGGACTTCTTCCGCCTCTTTAGTGAATAAGCAACGTAATAGTAAAGCATCATACCCCTGACGATATAGCGTTCGACTCTCCGTGTTATGGTAGAATCTCGGTGCTCTTTATCGGATTGAGTCTCTTTCCTTCACGTCTTTTGGTAAATTCCATGCAAGACGTAATCAATGATAGGGAAATGCCAATCTCGGGGTTTGAACTCAACTTGAGTTGAATACACTTCTTTAATATCCTCTTCTCTATCGTCTAAATCGTAGATTGGTACGAAGAGTTAATGAGTTCTTACCGTAACGAACTGTTTTGTTTCGGGAGGCTACGCCAGAGATACCGCTAATGCTGCTAACGCATCCGCGTAGGCGTTCTGTAAGTGTGGAATGTATTCAATAAAGAATCCTTCAAACGATTCCTTCATCTCAACGTCCATCCTATGGTATGTTATCAAATCCTATTTTCTGACCTTGTACTCCCCTTGAACTTATTTAACTACCGGTTGAGAGTCACCGAAAGCTTCAAGGTACTCGACCCCCAGCTCTTTAGTAAAGCTGAGTCCAATAAGTAGCACGTTATATTCGGCTACGTTATTCGAGCACGGCTCGATCAGCAAGTAAGCTTGAGGAATCACATGTTTTCCCAGGGAAACTAAGACAACTCCAACTCTGGAAGAAATCTTAGAACAGCCAGGAGCACTTGCTACATTAGTTGCTCGAGAAGCACCATCGAAGTACAAACACCACACCTATTGATGGGAAGTTACGTTGGCTTCATGTGTTTCATCTGGCAGATCATCGTGCACCTCTCCAGTATCCGTAGTTGGGTTAGTTGCTAGGAGATCGCAAATAGCTTGACCTTTGACCAACTTTTGTTGCTTAAAGTGTAGGTCGTATTGGGATAGAAGCAGCGCCTACTTCGCTAGCCGCCAATTCATAAAAGCGGGCTGCGTCATGAATACTCAGACTGGGTTAATATTAGAAATGACGTAAATAGTCTGTCCGACCAAGTAGTACAGCATCTTTTGAATAGCGAATACTAAGGTGGCCACAAGGGTCCGGCTCAAGTAATATATTGCTTGTTCGTGGCCGTTATCGTCATCTTGTGCAAGTAATGCACTTAATGAGTGGCTCGTCGCCTTGACATAAATCAAGAACAATTTGCCTCATTTCGGTGCAACGAGCACAGGGGGTCTCGAGAGATATTCTTTAATATTCTCGAACGCTTTTTGACAAGCGTCATACCATACGAATGACACACCCTTCTTTGTGAGCCTGGAGAATGTTCGACATTTCCCCGAAAGGTTCGAGATGAACCGACGGATATAAGTCAACCGTCCATGTAATCCTCTAAGTTCCTTAAGGTTTCTCGAGGGTTGCAGCTTGTTAATTACCTTCACTTTATCAGGGTCGATGTGAATACCCTTGGTGGTGACGACGAATCTTAGGAATTTACCACTGGACATTCTGAGGAAAGATTTAGCATGATTCATCTTCAATTGGTGAGTCCGCATCAGGTCAAACATTATTTTCAAGTCTTTGATGTGATCATTCTTATCACGACTTTTCACAACTAGATCGTCCACGTAGCATTTGATAGTCTTCCGGAGATGGTCCTCGAAAATCTTTGACATGGCTCTCTGATATGTGTCACTTGCATTCTTTAAGCCGAAGGGCATAACTGTGTAACAGAAAAAGCCGAGGGGTGTTCTAAACGTGGTATGCTTTTCATCATCCGGATGCATCTTTATCTGATTATAACTGAAAAATCTATCCATGAAGGACATTCTCTCGAATCCACACATATTATCCATGGGAAGAGGGAAATCGTCTTTTGGGTATGCGGTGTTAAGGTCTCTAAATTCGATACAAATCCTAATTTTCCCGTTCTTCTTAAGGACCGGGACAATATTGACAAGCCATTCAGGATGTTGCTCCTTCCTGATAAAACCCGAGTCGATAAGCTTTTAATTTTGGGCTCGATTTCCTCCATAATTTCTGGACGAAACCATCTTTGTTGCTGTTTGATAGGTTTGACATCCGGCTTAATATTGAGGCGATGTATTGCCACATTTGGATCGAGCCCTGGCATATCCTCATAATTCTAAGAAAAAACATCGATATATTCCCAAATAAGGGTAATTAGCTCTTCTCTCTCATTTGGTGGGAGACTGTCGCTAATGAATATCGGTTTTGGATTATCCTCGTCACCCATATTCACCTGAATTACTTGATCTTCGGTAGGGGGTTCCCTTTGTTCAAACCTATCATCATACTACATATTCAGGTGATGAACCCAAGGGCCTTCCTAAGTCGGCATTTGGTCATCTTCCTCTATTATGGCAGGATCGACCGTAGCCATGTTCGATATTAGTCTTTTGAACATTTCTCCAAGACTAGCGTTGGAGTCCTAGGATGAAGACTTGGAAGAATATCCGTCTTTACCCTTATTAGCAATTTGATCAATGACCTGCCAACAACACTCGTTGTCAGATAAGGAGACATAGCCTAAACCTGCTCTGTGGCTATAATAGTTATCGGGTTTCCCTTTCGGTACATAGGCCATACAAGGTGGAACTCGCAGACCTCGACCAAAACAAAGACCCTCTCTGAGTGCGAAGTTATATTCATATCTCTCCATGAGATTACGTGCTTTTGTGTCATATCTGAATAAATGAGGGGCCGGTTTATCATCATCGTCATCTTCTTCCAAGAAGTAATCTGGTATTGAAAAATTCTTTCCCCTTACCGTAGATGATTTCTTTTTCACTTCCTGTCTTCGCAAAAATGACGAGCGTTGTTCCGAATGAATCCTGAACATGTTTCTTCGTCATGCAAGACGATTGAAGTGGTACATACAAGTTAGGGTCAATGTATAACCCCTTCATGATATTATCGAGACACAACGAGTACTCTAAATCATTATTTATTGCTACTTCTTCGGCAAGTTACCAATTACAACTACTATCCAATGACTCTCCATCGTCAAGATTGATTACAATGGGTATAATGTCATTAAGTACAAAACTACCATCGTAACCAAATCCAGCTTCGGTATCAGCTTCTTTTCCACTGTCCGTGCCATGGGCTGATGGTTCAGTATCAGATTCAGCACCGTAGAGAAGAGAGTCAGTAAAATAATTCTCTAACCCCTTAAATGGTTGCTTATCCATGACCACTGTGACCTCATTATTAGTGTCTACATACTTAAGACACTAATGGAGGGTAGAAGGGACTATAACGTTACTATGAATCCAAGGTCGACCCAATAGTAGGTTATAAGAAGTCTCTGCGTCATTCATGTAGCATGTGACTTCCGACTTCAAATCTCTAATGTGACACTTTACCCGGATTTTACCCAATGGTCTAAACCCACTGGTGTTGAATCCGTAGATCATAATGCCCATGGAGGCTAGCTTACTGGCCAGTATTCCGAGATTGTACATCAATCGGAACGGCATGATGCAAACAGCGGAACCCGGATCGACTTGGGTTGACAACGCTGGAGCAAATGTGCCCGGGGAAATACAGGGGCCGGTCATGCTTTGAATTCTTTGTTTGTATGTCCTCCTTGGTAAAAGAAATGCAGGAAAGGTGGTGTGCTGTGAGGTTGCAATGCTGCACTGAAGGCTCTGGTGCTTCAGGGGATGGTTTTATCTGAGTCAAGAAAACATCAGAGTTGGCCAAGGCTTCTTGTAATGCTTCCCTTGTGTCCTTCGAAAGACGTAGTAGCTCAAATAGAGTTATTCTAGCCGGTATATTAGCTAACTGCCACATAATATTGAAGCGTTGTGGAGTGTTCGAGCTCCCCGATTTGTCTCTCCCATTCGGTTGATTGAATCGAGACTGCTTCGGGTTCTGGCCCTCTTGGTGTAACGGCTCTTTCTCGTTTAGCTTTTGCTGAGTCTTTTCAACTGGTGCCAGGGGAATCGTGACCACCCCTATTTTCGCTAATGTCTTAGAGGGAATGGTTTTAGCTACCCCCTGTTTAGCCAATTGATCGAAAGCACTCGGATACTTGAAATGGTACTCATTTCCACATCTGGTAGCAAAGACCTCGTGCTCATCTTCGGAGAGTGGGAAAGTAGGAATTCCTTTATCATTTTCTTCTGGAATAGCTACAACTCCATAACATGACTTTCCTTTTCCCTTTGACTTCTTCTTAGATGATGACCCAGCCCATTGTTCATCTTCGATTAGATCAGGATGGACCCAAAGAATCTTGCCATTTGGGGCCGTGTGTGGCATAAGTCCTTTCTAGCGTTGTCTGTGAGGATCGTTGTTAATGGTCTTCACCTCTAGATTTATCACGGGCTCAAGCTGGAACCAGTTCAAAGGAACAGATCCGAACCTAATTGATACGACATTTGCACCTACCTTCTTTTCTTTGGCCGATTTCACCGTAAGGACTCCAACATCAATCAACGCTTGGATTTTATCCTTGAGGGCATAACACGCCTTGGTAGGATGATGCACTGCTCTATGGAATGCGCAGTATTTTGGGTCATTAACCTTCTTGGCATCTTCCTGATCTTGGATTATGGGTAACTTGATCTTGTTATTCTCCACAAAGTGTTTAAAGAGACCAGGAACCTCGTCCTCCCTAAAAGAATAAACTTTTGGGAATTTTAGTTCGGTAGTCTTTGGTTTTTGTGACCTCTGTTGCCATTGCGATTGTTGAGGCACCTTTTGTGGTTGCTATTGCTGTTACAGTTGCAATTTGAACGTTTGGTTCGCATCCACCACATTTGCTTGGGCTTTCCCTTTACCTCGAGGAACAAAATTCTGTTTCGGGGTATTAGCTGCCGTTTGACCTCTTTCAACCTTCTTCGTTTTGAAGAAATGTTCGGCTCATTCTCCTTGCACTTTTAAGTCCTTCCAAGTTTTGGACGGCACCATTCCTATAGCTTCCAGGATATCTAGCGAAAGGTTGTTATGATAAGTCTTAAGGATAAAATCTTCACTAATCGGATCTCGACAATTTATTGCTTTGTTCCGGAATCTTTTAATGAAGTTCTCCACAACTCTCCATCCTTCTGTTTCTCATCAAACAACATTCTGATTAAACATTCGGTATCTTCATCAAAGAAATTTGTACGAAACATGTCTTTCATGTTGTTCTAATTGTTGATACTGAAGGAAATTCAAGCTAAAAACATGCAAAATACGCAACGGAAGACTAAATGTATAATTATGCTAGGCATGTAGAGAGCATGAAATACATAATAGGACCATCCTAATTAAATCTAACATAATCTCTATACTAAAGAGAGCATTCAAGAGTTAGAAAGTCATGCTTTCGAAGCGTGATTCGATGGAAGATCAAACAACCCTTAGCTCTTGCTCCTTGTAGTAGAAAATCTCCTCGTAGTGGATCTCCAAGTATTCAAGTGAGCTTGATAAAATCGGAGTCTTCTTGAGACACAAGGTAAGATATCCACCCGGGGGTACTATAAAATCCTACTACTTCCTCTTACTCAAGATTGCTAGAATTTAGTAAGAGGAGAGCTCTCTTTTATTCTCTTATGAAAAAAACCACTTAACCAATTTTTCATTAGCCTTTCCATAAGAAAGAGAGCTCATATTTATAGAGTGAAATGTGTTCATGACATGAATGACTCATCCTATGAGTCATGCAATGAATCATCAAATATACATGATTAATCTAGTGAGTCATGCAATGAATCATCTTATGAATTATTCAATTTCAAAACCATGTGCTAATAAACCATGTGCTCAAACCATATCACTAAATGACTCATCTCATGACTCATTATACATGGTATGCGTATTTCATAAATGAGAATACCAAATCAATATTGTATTTCATAAATACGATATTTTATAATTTTCCAATCATTGATTAATAAGTCATCATATGACCAAAAAGTCAATGAGTTGACCAAAAGTCAACTGTTGACCAAAAAGTCAACTAATTGACTAAAAGTTAACTTTATAGGAAAAATACTAGAATTCATTTCCTAAGCACATAGCATTCCAATTTTATCGATATACATAACCGTTTATGTGTATCCGGTAAAATCATATATGCGTATCAATCATACGCATCACTCTATAAATTGTGTTTCATAGGATTCAAGTACGCGCTTGGTGGGCCTAACTTAAGAACTCGGTAGTGGATCATATCCACAAGTATAACAGAGGTGCTAGCTACACATGAAGACTACCCGGGTATAAGTTGTGATAAATGTCTGCAAGATGCTTACACAATTTTATCAGGACCACTCAGTGATAATGCCGTACAGTCTGGTCTCTTTGTCAAACCATGTCAAACTATTAAGCCTAGAGTATGGAAAACTGTCAAACCCTAATTGCTCAATTAGTGTTTGTTGATATTAAACTCATAACCTATAAGATCAAACTGACACTCAGTTTATCTTATTTACCTCGGCCAAGGATTTTCCAGGTTATAGTTATATCAAACAATCTTATGACATCAACCCCTTATACTGGGAGAGACGAATCCCATATTGGCATCTCAATATCTACTTATGCCTCGGGATGTACCCAACAAGAACCGTTATACACAACTCGATAAGAACTGTGGTTAGGTAAAAGTCTAAGTATACCTATACTGACATGTAAGATATTGCATTCATGCCTCAGGTCATGAGACTACTATGTACTATATCACTAGAGAACTTCTATTTGACACTTAAGTATAATTACCTACTAGATATTCTCGATGAGTCATTCAGTCAACTCATTCAGTAATGAGTTACCTGTATACTGTATCTTGATGTCTTACATCAATGATCTAAGAGATGGATCATCGTCCTTCCAAAGGAGAAATAGAGTATACACTAGTCTCACCAAAGTGATGATGTCCCATTTCAACACTTCATCGACTAGGAACATTTTAGAATATACGTTAGTGACAAATCAGATCTCTTTATTACGATCATATCCGAAATGTCTGATAGTCTAGTATCATTTTTAGGACTTTATCTGTATTTAAAAATACAAGATAAATCTGACCAAAATAGCATACTATTATTTTGAATAAGGATGTTATATTCATATAGGTCCTGTTACAATATATAATTATTGCCTACAGGGCACCTATATCTAACAAACTCCCACTTGTACTAAGGCCAATCATTGCAGTGTCTAATACCTAATAGCTCAACAAGTATTTCAAAATGTATGCGAGCAATTACCTTTGTGAATGGATCTGCTATATTATCTTTTGAGTCTACTCTTTCAATCTTAATCTCTTTGAGATGCACTATCTCCCTGATCAAGTGATACTTCTTTAGAATGTATCTAGACTTATTGTGAGACCGGGGTTCCTTGAGAGCTATCGCAGCATTACAATCACAGTATATAAGTACCAGATCTATAATGGTGGGAAACAATTTCCAGCTCTAAAAGGAACTTCCTCATCAAGGTAGCTTCTTTGGCTGTATCATTTGCCACAATGTATTTGGCTCACTATGTCTTGCTTAGAACTTTTCCAGCCAACATTCCTCTTATGAGGATAAAACACATATCCTGATATAGATTTACTATCAATACCACTCTGAAAGCTTGATTTGGAAAAAGCCTCCACTTTGGAGGTCACTTTTACCATATATCAAAAATAACTCTTTAGTCATACTAAAGCATATTCTTGACTACTTTCTAGTGCTCTTCTCCATGATTTGATTGACATCTACATACCAAAGTGAGTGTACAAGCGATATCCAATCTAATACATAACATGACATTCATGATCGATCCTACTGCCAAGGCACAAGGAATAAGACTCATAAGTTTCCTCTCTTCATCAGTCTGGGAAGACTCTTTTTAGAGAGGGAGATTCCATGGGAAACATTTTCTTGGAATTCTCCATGCTAAACTGCTTTAGCACTATGTCGATGTATCTAGATTGGGATAATCCTAACATCCTTTTAGATCTATCTCTATAGATCTGAATACCCAGTATACATGATGCTACACCTATATCAATCATGAGAAAACTTTTGATAGTAATATTTTAACTGCTTGTAATGACGGTATGTCATTATAAATTAAGAGTATATCGTCTTCATACTAAATAAGAAACGATACAATACTCTCAATTATCCTTTTATATACACATGGTTCATCTAGATTTTTTATGAAATCAAACTCTTTGATGGCATCATCAAAACAGATGTTCCATCCCCGCGATGCTTGCTTTAGTCCATAAATGGCTTTAAGCAACCTACATGCTTTTTCACTGCTCCCACTGACTACAAAATCCCTCTGGTGGAGTCATATATATGCACTCTTCTGAATCACCATTTAGAAATGCAGTTTTGATGTCCATTTGCCAGATCTCGTAGTCATAGTGAGCAGCTATAGCTAGTAAGATCCGACTAGACTTTAGCATAGCCACTGGAGAAAAGGTTTCATCGTAGTCCAAACTAGGTCTTTGACGAAAACCTTTAGCTACTAGTCTAGCTATAAAAGTCTCTACTTTCCCATCTACACCCAACTTTTTCTTAAACAACCATTTGCAACCTATGGGTATTACCCCTTTAAGAGTATTGTCTAAGATCCATACTTTGTTGGTGTATATAGAGTCTATTTCGGATTTCATTGCATCATGCCAAGCAACAGAGTCCCTACTCTGAGATGCTTGCTGATAACTCAAAGGTTCGTCATTATCTATGACGTGATCTAACATGCTACCTTCAACGAGAAAATCATATTGTCTTTTAGGTGCACGAGATCGCCTTGGATATCTGCGGAGTGGTTGGGGTTCTTCTGGTACAATTAAATTTTTTGGTTCTAATAAATTATCAGTATTGATTTGTATCTCTAAAATTTCTTTCAGTTCTACCATGCTCCCATTAATTTCTTTTTCAAGAAATTCCTTCTCCAAGAAGGTAGCATACCGAGAAACAATTATCTTTGGTTCATCAATGTGGTAGAATTGATATCCCTGGGAATTCCTTGGATATCCTACAAATTTACACAATACTGACCGTGCCTCTAACTTTTTGGGATCTTGCTTTTTTACATAAGCATGACATCCCCAAATCTTAATATAATTAAGATGTGGTTTCATCCCATACCATATCTCATATGGAGATTTAGACACTGCTTTAGTTGGAACCTTATTCAGTAAGTGTGCTACTGTTTCCAGCGCATACCCCCAGAATGAAAAAGGTAACTCAGCGTTACTCATCATGGAACGTACCATATCTAATAGGGTACGATTCCTCCTTTCTGACATGCCGTTAAGCTGTGGTGTAAAGGGTGGAGTAACCTGAGAGAGAATCTCATTCTCTTTTAAAAACCCTAAGAATTCTGAGCTTAAGTATTCATATCCTCAATCAAATTGAAGAATTTTAACTTTCTTTCTCTAGTCGCCTCTTGCCATCATAGACATAGGACCACATACATCACTATGTATCAGCCTAAGAGTTCTGCAACCCTTGCTCCATTTCCCATAAATAAAGTCTTTGGTCATATTTCCTTTAAGACAAGACTTGCAAGTAACATAAGTCTCAAAGTAAAAATGGATCTAAAACATCCATATTTATGTAATTCGCCAAGTCTTTCTTAATTAATATGACCAAGTCTACAATGCCTTAAGAAAGCGACATTCAAAACTGAATGCTTTCTTTTATAAGCGTGCTGAGTGTTTAGAATTGTGTTTTGATTTAAAATTATAGATGCCATTATACAATGTTCCATAAGCAATCAACTTTTGATTAAATATGATATTCATAACATTGTTCTTTAACTTGAATATATATCCATCTTCATCTAATAAAGATATGGATATTATATTACACATCATAGTTGGTACAAAATAACAGCTACTTAAAATCAAAATATTTCTATAACTTCTCGACCTCTGCAACAAATTACAAACGTGAGATCCTAATCCGGTATCTAATACTTTTAGATATAGGATTTATAGAAAAACAATTCTTAGTAACAAGCACACTTGAAGATGAAGCAACAACTTGCTCCTTCTTTATGAGTGAGGCTTAGAATTTTGGGTAGTTCCTTTTTCAGTGTCCTGACTTGTGATAATAAAAGCATCCTGCTGTCGTCATTTTCACCTTCCATTTGTCCTTCTTGATAGCCTTCTTAACATCTTTCCTTGGTATAGAAGTAATCTTCATTTCATTTCTCTTGGCAACCACTTTGCTAGATGAGAAAGAAGATTGCCCTATAGCCAAGGCTGGTGTTTGACCCTTTAAGAACTTTCCTCTTGACTTAACAAATTAAGCAGGGTAGGAAGAGTGGGCTCCAGATTCATCATCAAGAACTTTGTGATGAATTAGGAGTATGCTGGTGTTAAGGACTGCAGAATGATATCTGTATATCTATCTGCATCTAGGCCTATGTTCGAAAGTTCAAGCTCAATAACATAAGCGATCATTTTTGAGGACATGGTCCCCAACAAAAGATCTCATAGTCATTTATGTCTAGAACAAAATCCAAGACTCCGCATACAACATTTGTCGTGGTTTGCTCACCATACAGTCCTACTGTATTACGAAATATGGATCTAACATCCATATTCTCACATTGTCTCTAATGGACTAGATCCATAGAGGCAATAGTGAGGCAATATGAGCAAGTGAACAATCTCAATCTCATTATATGCGGATTTTAGTGTCCACAACAGAGGGTTCTGGGCCTAGAGTATTCTGGTGTTTGTGAGGACATATGCTACTTTGTCATAAGTTAGGTCAATGATTACATTCCTCAACCAGTCTATGTAATTAGGATTAGTTAACTTGTTCTGTTCTGATATGATTTTTAAGCCAGACATAATGGCCTAAAAGAGAGAAAAATTTATTTTTGCAGATGTTCAATACATAAAATAGATTTGGTTTATTTTTATCTAAGTTATGCCTCCCACTATTTTTCGAGTCCCTCAAAACCTTATAAGAGGTGATCAGAAAACAACCCATTGTTTTCAAGTGGGATCAAGATCCAATTATCATTGAATGTATCAACCTTAACGAAAGCCAACAAATTAATACACTCAATAATTGGTAGACAACTATTGTCTTTTACACTCTTGTAATTCTTGATATGATTTTACCCCTAGTCTTTTATGACCTTGACGATAGCCAACAAATCATAAAAACTAGTCAAGTTTGGACCCATTATTTCTTGACTGGCTTAAATTTAACTTATGCAAACTCTTGACGAAAGCCAACAAAGTTGCATAACCAATTTAAGCTATCCTTATATCTTATATACAGATGAATACTACTTAGCCATAGAATAGTATTGCCTTGACGATAGCCAACAAACAAAGTATTTATAAGCTTAGTAGTATTCAACTAAAATGACGGAGGGCTACGGACGATTTCATAAATCTTTTACCGTAATCAAACTTGGTATAGTTAAAAGATGCTCTATATTTATACTTGCAACAATTAAACTAGCCAGGAAAGCGCAAGATTAGTAGGAGGGTTCCGAGCTATTCATCGAGAATATTCATCGGACCTTAATGTAGGATCTGAAATAGATACACTAGAACACTAGAGGGGGGGTGAATAGTATTCTTTTAAAATTATTGCAAAGTAGATAATAAATTGCAAAGAAAAATGGCAATCTCAGAAATTTACAAACACAAACACAAGGATTTTATACTGGTTCCACCAAACCGGTGTACATCCAGTCCCCAAGCAAATCCCACTTGAGAGTTTCCACTATGATTTTGAATAAACTTACAAAATCAAACGCAAACCTGACCAATTTGCAAGTCCCTGCAAATTGCAATACCAATTGACAAACACCTTGCCAATTTGAACACCAATCTCTAAGCCAAGAGATTAACCCTCTCACATCCGAGAGAAAACTTGTTGAAGTAATAACACAATGATCCTATAAGCCTTGAATGTGTAATCAAGTGCAGCAGTGGCTTAGGATTCTTTTAATCTCTGTAAAATTGCCTAATTGATTTGTATTTGATGAAAGTATATAGGCAATTTCAGAAACTCTTCTTTTTCAGAAAATCAGAATGTTTTTCACTTGAAAAAATTGCTCAAAAATCAAAGCTTATGGGTATGTAAATCTATATAATTTTTCTGAACAAATAACCTATTTATAGCCCTTGAAAAGACAAGTTTTTAAACTTTAAAAACGTTTAAAAACGGCTATAAACAGTCAGATATTCAAATATTGAAAAACTGGAAAACTGTCTTTGTAGTCGACTACTGTAGTCATTAGTCGACTATACTGAGTTCAGACAGATTCTGTGTTTTCGGAAAATTTTCTCAGTAGTCGACTATAATGATAATTAGTCGACTATACTGTAATTTGACAAAAACTTGAAAACTTAGATTTTCTTCAGTAGTCGACTACTGTTAACATTAGTCGACTATACTGTAAATAGACAGAAACTTGTATTTGAGTTATATACAGGAGTAGTCGACTATTATCCTAATTAGTCGACTATTAAGATCAAATATTCAGAACTAATAAGTTTTTATAATTAAGTTTTAAATACTATTCTAATGGTTAACATAGGGGATTTCTATAGTTAACCAACACACTAAGCCTGTGTTAGTGTGTTCTAAAATTGAGTGTGTGTACGTGTGTGTGTGATCAAGGCTTGTACAAATATTCTAAGTAAAGAAAAAAAAATTCAAATACATTATCTTTTGTTCTTCATTTTCTTTACTTCAAAATGCCTTGATATCCACTTGCACTTGTACATATTCTGATATTGAAATCTGCATATGAAAGTTAGTGCACACACATTGTATAAATTGTTATCATCAAAACACTATCATGGAGATATGATATTCAACACTTAATTAAGTAACCACCGCTCTTTAAGACTATAACTCGAAAGATTGGGCATCACCCCTTATCTTAAGTTGGGAACCACCCCATGAGTTATATCTCATAATCACTTTCCTAGACACTAGTTAAAAGTTTGGTCTAAATATATCTCTTTTAACTGCTATAGATTTATTTATCTTTCACACTAACACTATGTTAATGTTGGTCTCACCTCTCTATGGTCAATAAACTCTTATTACCATGTCTCACAAAGTTTAAAATGAGTTTTTATAATAAAAACTATTCTCTAATGAGATAGAGATATAAACTTTGTAAAATATAGTACCCAATTGTATTGACATCTATAATTGGGGCACAACCAACATATCAACATATGTAAAAGCAATATGGAATGGTAGTGGACAACTAAGGAAATAAAATGCAACTACACTAATTACATTTTGGCAAGCAATTTGTAACTCCTTACAGTGCTAGCTCCCTTGCAAATCCTGTATTATTACATTCACATATACATAGGACGTGCAAGCCCTATTTATAATGGAAAAACCATCTCATAGGATGGGAAATAATATTGCATTGAATGTAAAATAAAAACCATAAATGAAATATCTAAACTAAACAACCATACTCCCCCCCCCCCCCCCCCCCCCCCCCCCCCCGCACACCAGAATAAGGGTCTATACCCGTAGGCGTAGCCCATGATCGGTGAGCAAGTGCCTAAACCCGTAGGCGTAGCCTATGCTCGGGGAGGGAAGAGGTAAAAAAAATATTACATTTCTAGCTATATTACATCAATACAATAAATACAAGTGAATCGTTGTCTACTAACTGTAGGCGTATAAAACTGCCTATAGGTCCCTTAACACAGCTCGACTACGCCGATTCGACAAACCGACCATCAGTCGACGTATCCAAACACGACCGTTAGCCCGCAAACACCAAAGCCAAACGATACGCGACGAAGCGGACTAACGAGGCTACGAAGCTGACGAACCGCACGCAAACAACGGAATGAATCCACTCACGTACGGAATCAAGCCAACGGGTTGAGGAATCAACGAGTCATCCAACCAAGAGCGGACTCGGATGAATCGCGATCGAGTCAAGATCAGTTTCGGATTCGAACTCAGAAGCGGATCTACTGCCAAATCAGGTCAACGAATCGAATCCGAACCAATCAACCGCAGAACCGAAAAACGAGCACAAAGAGGCAAAACGACAAACACCTGGAGGTCGGCTCACCGAGCCACCAAGGAGGCTCGGTGGCCGAGCCACCAAGTGGTGGCTCGGCCGAGCCACCTTGGTGGCTCACCGAGCCACCTTGTGGTGGCTCGGCGGCCACCAAGGTGGCAGCCACCTATAGGTGGCTCGGCGGCCACCTTGGTGGCTCGGCCACCACCGAGCCACCCCAAGGTGGCTCGGTGGCCGAGCCACCAAGGTGGCCGGCAACCCTGTGCCAGGGGCACAGTTAAGGTAGCCTATAAATAGGCCCCCCCTTGTTCATTTGAAAAGGTTGGAAATTTTGGAGAGGCGAAGCCCTGCAGGATTCAAGACTCAGATTTAAAAAAGATCCAAACTTTGGGACTTCGAGGACTCGCTCATCCAGATCTGGTGCTCGGCGATCGTCAACGCCAAAAAAGGCAGGTGTTCGAGAGGACCGGATCTCAGATCTACGCGGGCGTACTCTGGATCAAAGCTTGGTCTTTGATCCCGAGATTTGGGCGACTATTTCCTTGGTGAAATAATCCTCCCCCCCCCCCGGCTATTATTTCCTTCGTGAAATAATACCCGTCGTACTGCGTAGATCCGACCGGATCTAGATCGCGCGGTGGTCAACGGATAAACCCCGGCGTAGGCAAACAACCCACGCAAGTGAGCGACCGAAAAACAGGAGCTCGTGATTTGTTCGACAAATAAGGAGAAAGTTGTAATCTTTTTTTATTTTCTTTGATTTTCATTGTAACCGGATCTTATAAAAAGATCGGATCTTTGTAACTCAAAAAGTTGTTATCTAAGATGGCAATGGAATCAACAATGAAGAAAGGCACGATTTTCCCCGCGAACAATCTAGCGACCACAGTGGGAGCCACCGATCTCGCTGTCGAGATCGTTGCGTCGCAGCCGCGGATCCTGATCCCGGTTGTGGAGGAGGTCGAATACGAGTTCGACCAGCAGAAGTTCGAGGAGTACTTGTCGTCCTCGTCCGGATCAACCTCCCCCCGCAAGTCTAAGAAGTTCTCCGCCAGGAGAAAAGCTCGTTGGTATGAAGATGTTGAAAACACCAACGAAGATCTCGCCCTGTTGGATGCAAAAGTCGCATTGGGTGAGATCCCTCCAATTTCCAACCAGGTCAAGCCGATTCCTGCCAATTCCTCCGTCACCAAAGGAGTGGTGACTCTCTCGAAGAGAGCCCGCCAAAGGCGACGCCAACACTTGGCCCGAGAATTCGCAAAGGCAATGGAATCCACGGATGGAATCCGCCATAACGCGAGTCCGAAGAACAAGAGAGGCAAACAGCCTCAACAACCGATGAATGGCAGCTCCTCCAAGCCGCCAACGAACGAATGGATCCGTGTCAAACGGAATCGTTCGACACTTGAGGAGCGCATTCATAAGCGCCGCGCACTGTCAGCGCAGGCACGGGCTCAAGTCCAAGAGGCCCATAGAAGACTGCAGAAGGAGGTGGCGAAGAAACCACCACCAACCCGCCAAGTATGGAGGCCGAAATCTGAAGCGGCTATTCAGGCTAAGGCACAATCGTTACAGCCTTCGAAGCAGGTTCAACCTCCGGCAAGCCAACTCAAATCGCCGATAATCCCCAATGCTCCGGGAGATCCCGCAGGACCATCCCGAAGAAGGAGGTTAGTTTTGGAACGCATCGGTCCAATTCCCGATGAAAGAGGCAAGGCTCCAGTTCAAGAACGTTTGGGCCCGATGAAGAAGCCCCGAACGACTCAACTTGCTGGGGGTTGCCATCATTTTCATCATGACAAGGAGTTCAAGGCTGCTACGCGTGCCAATTTGCGCATCGAAGTCCAGGAGCCCGCTGAGAACTGGCGCCTACAAAGGCATGTTTCGAGGCGCGTAACTTTTGAAAGCCCGAAGAAGGCAGTTCGCCCTCAGAAGGAAACGTTATCATCCGATGATGATAACGTTATACCTGAGAAGTCGTGCCAACACACGATAGGTTACTCCGATCTTCAAACAGACGAGTTGTACTATCGTGTTGGGGGTACGAGGAAAACTAGGAAGAGGAGTCCTCAAAGGCTAGAGAATCAATGCCCCTGTTCCAAACTCATTCGGGCGGTATTGTCTGAGTGTAACTGCATCAAGACGGTCCCTGAAAGAGTTTCAGTTTTCGAGAGGCTCAGCACTGAAATGCCAAAGCTAAGGTCTAGGCGTTTCCGACGAAGAAGAACAGCGGTTGAAGATGGATAATTTTCGAGGGTCACCGCTAACATGACCAGCAAAAGGACATCGGCACGGGATAATCTCGAGTCGATTCTGAAAGCATCCCGGTGTCTAACCCGTCTGCAGTCTGGAGCCATCGCACGAGGAACTTATGGTAGGGTTCGGACAAAACTACCTTCAGAAGGTGAAGAGTCGGATGCCTGCTCTGCGGTCGCATCAGATAATACAGTGTCCAGTGAGGGGGAACCCCGCGAGTCGCTGATGATAAGCGCGGAACAAGTGGCCAAGATGCTCGAAGAAGCCATGGCTAAACAGCAAGAGAGCTTCAAGTTCGAAATGCAGATGGCCATGCAGACTATGAGAGAGATGCATGACCAACAAATCCAGGCATTGAGGAACCAACAAGGCAAACCAAGTCGTCATAACCAGAACAATCTGGAAGATGAGGACACAGGTGCAAATGAAACTCATAACACCAATAACCCTCCCATCAATGCAGGGGGTGGCAATGAGAATGCTAGCCACAACACCACGCTTCCACCTCAGAATCGTGCTGACAAAAACTCGGGTGAAAGTCTGAAAATCAAAAACCTCGAAAGCAAGATCAATACATTGATTTCTGCTCAAGAGGTGAAGAAAACGGGCATTCCTCGTCCATACCCAAGAGAATGGGAATCAATCCCATATCCGGCGAAGTTCAACTTAATCAACTTCACGCCGTTTGATGGGAAAGGCTCACCTACTCAGCATGTGATTTACTTCAAATCACATTTGGGGGTCATCTCTGGTAATGAACCTCTGATGGTGCGGTCATTCGTTGGCACTCTTCGCGGAGCCGCCTTCGATTGGTCTCGCCGCCTCAAGCCAGGTAGCGTGAACAGCTAGGACGACATGGAGACTAAGTTCCTCATAAATTTCTTCGACGACGACACCGAGATATCTATCGGATCGTTGCTTGATAAGAAGCAGAAAGATGGGGAGTTAGTCGACGCCTTCGTCAAAAGGTTCCGGAACAAGGCGTTGAATTGTCGGGACCCGATCACTAAAGAGTTCATTCTCCAGACCTGCCACAACAATCTTTCGTTGGACGTGTTGGAAGCAATGGGGACAGCACCGTCCAAAACATGGAAGGATCTGAAAGTCCGAGGGGAGCAAGCTGAGCGATTCCTCCGAAGGAAGAAAGCCGAGAGGGGTCAATCAACAACTAAGCCTCCGAATTCTAACTTCGCCTCCCGTGGTAAGGGCAAGACACCTGCAGCGGCTGTTGATGCTAATCAAACGTCGCAACAGCAATCCCGGAGACAGCAGAAGACTTCGGATCAGAGGCCTCAAAAAGAGTACTCCTTCAAAGACGAAGATGTTCCAGCCATCTTCGAATCACTCCTTAAAAATAACAAGATCAAGCTGCCACCGATCACGAATCAGGAGGAAGCTGATAATACTACGGATCCGAAGTACTACGCATACCACAGGAGGATCCTTCATCCCACCAAGGCCTGCTTTACTTTAAAGAATAGTATCCAGACCTTGGTTGAAGCCGGCGTCATAACGCTAGAGTAAGCCAGTTGAGAACGGCACCACTCCGACAAGTATACGAGTATAAACTGCTTCTTAATACTCCAATAGGTATATGAGTCTAAACTATTTCCTTTCTTCCACGGAAAGTTCCTGGAGAGTGCCATGCGTTGTACTCTTAAGGATAACCCGATCATGCAGCCAATACAATGATAAACCTAGTTTCGCAAGAAAAGCTGGGGGTGGATAATTCATGTAACGGGAAGTTCCCGAAAGAATGTTACATATAATTTTCTTAGGGATAACCCGATCATTACAAATAAAATGATAAGCACTAAACCCAACGTTTACCTAGTCAAATCTTAGGACCACGACCAAAATCCCCTCTCGATTCCTCCAATGAACGAGAGGCCCACAAATCGAGCGATCAAACCTTCTTACAGTTAGGATCGTTTTAAACCTCCCATTTGGTCAAACCTTCCTACAGTTAGGACCACAACCAAAATCCCCTCTCGATTCCTCCAATGAACGAGAGGTCCACTTTCAAATCAAGTGATCAAACCTTCCTATAGTTAGGGTCACCTCAAATTCCCGCTTGGTCAAACCTTCTTACAGTTAGGGCCAAAACCACAATTCATTCTCGATAAACGAGAAATTCATCTTTAGTTCGGTAATCAAACCTTCCGACAGTTAGGGTTATCCGAATCTTTTCGATTCTCGGAGTGGAAATCCCACTCTTAGTTTCACCTTTCCGGATTCTGGGGGTGGAGATCCCACATCGAGTCTCCTTTCTAACTGGGAATAGAATATAAAATTCTTCCTTTCCAGAATCAAGGAACAGAATATAAAATTCTTCCTTCCTTGCTCGGGGAATAGAATATAAAATTCTTCCTTCCCACACCAATCCTTTTCCAAGAATTTAGGATTCATCCTAGGAAGTTTATCCCGAATCCTAAGCAGGGATAAGTCTGCGCCTAACACGCGCTGCCGGTTTAGTCTTTCTCCGTAGAAGAAGACACCAGAGTTCGATTTTGGGGTATTTTATCCTGAAACCTAAGTAAGGATAAGTCTGCGCCTAACACGTGCCGCTGGTTAGTTCTTAACCATTAAAAAGAACACTCGCCCACATATTCAACATTGTGGCAGGTTGTTATTAATAATGCCAAAATCCATGCCTTACACGCATGGGGAATTTCATCCTGAATCCTAAGAAAGGATATGCCGATGCCTAACACGCGTCGCCGGTTTAGTCTTTGTCCGTAGAAAAAGACACCAGAGTTCGATTCTGGGGTATTTTATCCTAAAACCTAAGTAAGGATAAGTCAGCATCTAAAACACGTTGTCGGGTAGCCTATTCCCGTAACAATGGCGAAGTCTACGTATTCAAAGTCGTAGCACAAAGTCTAAGGGAGTTCATTCCTTTAGCACAACGTTACATGCAGAACGGATTTAGACAATCCGCATGCTAGCCCGATTCAAACGGTAGTCGGTAAAGGCTAATCAAATCCGTTGAAGGCTGGGGGTTAGCCAAAAATCCTAAAGTCAACGCCTAACACGCGTCACCGGGTAACCTATTCCCGTAACAAATGGTAAAGCCTATGTATTCAACATCATAGCATAAATTCTAAGGGAGTTTATTCCTTTAGCACAACGTCACATGCGGAACGGATTCAAACAATTCGCATGTAAGCCCGATTCAAACGGTAACGGTAAGAGCACGTCAAATCCGTTGAAGGCTGAGGATTTGCCAAAAATCCTAAGTCAACGTCTCATACACGTTGCTGTTTAGTCTTTTCACAGGAGAAAAACGAAGTCTACGTATTCAATATCGTAGCACTAAAAGGGTTAACTCTTTTAGCTTAACGTTACATGCAGAATGGATTTAGACAATCCGCATGCTAGCCCGACTCAAACGGTAGTCGGTAAAGGCTTATCAAACCCGTTGATGGCTGAGAATTTGCCAAAAATTCTATGAATACGAGTCATTGACGCATCAATTTTACAAATTGGTCTCGTGACTCAAGTATCCGCCACGCTCCAATACCTTAAGAGCTTAAACTGTGTATACTCCAGCAGACGTATGAGTATAAACTGTGTCAAACGCCGGACAACGCGTTGTAATGAAGCCTGGACGCCGGACAACGCGTCACTAGGAAGCTCAAACGCCGGATAACGTGTTGTAAATGAAGATTTAACGCCGACGATCGATGGTTAGTTCTATGTTGAAACAACAAACTCGAGCTAAAAAGTCAGGAAATCAAGAATCGACTTTAAGTTCAAAATTCCGACAGACGGTCAGATAATAAATGCAGCACCGGAACCCTTACAGATATTCGACAAAGCACCGAATAGCTTAGAGGACTGAAGGAATCAAGAACAGAAGCCATTCCAAATATCCCGTCGTAACCGATCAAAAAATGGGACAATCATATCCAAAGTATTCCAGACTCTTCTATAAAAGAACGAGGCAGAAATACTTTGGAGGGGGTATCTGTAGGCGTATAAAACTGCCTATAGGTCCCTTAACACAGCTCGACGACGCCGATTCGACAAACCGACCATCGGTCGACGTATCCAAACACGACCGTTAGCCCGCAAACACCGAAGCCAAACGATACGCAACGAAGCGGACTAACGAGGCTACGAAGCTGACGAACCGCACGCAAACAACGGAATGAATCCACTCGCGTACGGAATCAAGCCAACGGGTTGAGGAATCAACGAGTCATCCAACCAAGAGCGGGCTCGGATGAATCACGATCGAGTCAAGATCAGTTTCGGATTCGAACTCAGAAGCGGATCTACTGCCAAATCAGGTCAACGAATCGAATCCGAACCAATCAACCGCAGAACCAGAAAACGGACACAAAGAGGCAAAACGATAAACACCTGGAGGTCGGCTCACCGAGCCACTAAGGAGGCTCGGTGGCTGAGCCACCAAGTGGTGGCTCGGCCGAGCCACCTTGGTGGCTCACCGAGCCACCTTGTGGTGGCTCGGCGGCCACCAAGGTGGCTCGGCCACCACCGAGCCACCATGTGGTGGCTTGGTGGCCGAGCCACCTATAGGTGGCTCGGTGGCCGGCCACCCTGTTCCAGGGGCACAGTGAAGGTAGCCTATAAATAGGCCCCCCCTTGTTCATTTGAAAAGGTTGGAAATTTTGGAGAGACAAAGCCCTGCAGGATTCAAGACTCAGATTTAAAAAATATCCAAACTTTGGGACTTCGAGGACTCGCTCATCCAGATCTGGTGCTCAGCGATCGTCAACGCCAAAAAAGGCAGGTTTTCAAGAGGACCGGATCTCAGATCTATGCGGGCGTACTCCGGATCAAAGCTTGGTCTTTGATCCCGAGATTTGAGCGACTATTTTCTTGGTGAAATAATCCTCCCCCCCCCGGCTATTATTTCTTTCGTGAAATAATACCCGTCGTACTGCGTAGATCCGACCGGATCTAGATCGCGCGGTGGTCAACGGATAAACCCCGGCGCAGGCAAACAACCCACGCAAGCGAGCGACCGAAAAACAGGAGCTCGTGATTTGTTTGACAAATAAGGAGAAAGTTGTAATCTTTTTTTATTTTCTTTGATTTTCATTGTAACCAAATCTTATAAAAAGACCGGATCTTTGTAACTCAAAAAGTTGTTATCTAAGATGGAAATGGAATCAACAATGAAGATGATATAAACATAACATCCACGCAAGATGATATAAAACATATAACTTAATCAACATTAAGAAATATCCATCTATCTAGTTATGCAACAAATTGGAAAACTAGATAACATAGGGATTATCCTAACTCAAATAGGACTATCATGCTTCTAACATACAACTACACTAGTTGTAAATAAGTGTTTTGCAATTTATACAAGTGTTTTTACTCCTGAAAACATATGAACCAAAAATCACATTTTTGAATCAACAACTAGTATAATTAATTACAAAACAACTTGAATAAATTAACTAGTTCCATTAAACCATCTTTTAATTAAACTAGTAATTAGAAGCAAGAACAAAGTTCTCTATGAGTTAGATATGCATGTTAAGATTTAATTAGATGGAACCGTGTCTCTGATACCATGAAGGAAATTCATGCTAAAAACATGCAAAATACGCAACGGAAGACTATATGTATAATTATGCTATGCATGTAGAGAGCATGAAATACATAATAGGACCATCCTAATTAAATCTAACATAATCCCTATACTAAAGAGAGCATTCAAGAGTTAGAAAGTCATTCTTTCGAAGCGTGATTCGATGGAAGATCGAACAACCCTTAGCTCTTGCTCCTTGTAGTAGAAAATCTCCTCGTAGTGGATCTCCAAGTATTCAAGTGGGCTTGATAAAATCGGAGTTTTCTTGAGACACAAGGTAAGATATCCACCCGGGGGTACTATAAAATCCTACTACTTCCTCTTACTTAAGATTGCTAGAATTTAGTAAGAGAAGAGCTCTCTTTTATTCTCTTATGAAAAAAAAACCACTTAACCAATTTTTCATTTGCCTTTCCATAAGAAAGAGAGCTCATATTTATAGAGTGAAATGTGTTCATGACATGAATGACTCATCCTATGAGTCATGCAATGAATCATCAAATATCAATGATTAATCTAATGAGTCATGCAATGAATCATCTTATGAATCATTACATTTCAAAACCATGTGCTAATAAACCATGTGCTCAAACCATACCACTAAATGACTCATCTCATGACTCATTACACATGGTATGCGTATTTCATAAATAAGAATACCAAATCAATATTGTATTTCATAAATATGATATTTTATAATTTTCCAATCATTGATTAATAAGTCATCGTATGACCAAAAAATCAATGAGTTGACCAAAAGTCAACTGTTAACCAAAAAGTCAACTAGTTGACTAAAAGTTAACTTTATAGGAAAAATACTAGAATTCATTTCCTAAGCACATAGCATTCCGATTTTATCGATATACATAACCGTTTATGTGTATTCGGTAAAATCATATATGCGTATCAATCATACGCATCACTCTATAAATTATGTTTCATAGGATTTAAGTATGTGCTTGGTAGGCCTAACTTAAGAACTCGGTAGTGGATCATATCCACAAGTATAACAGATGTGCTAGCTACACATGAAGACTACCCGGGTATAAGTTGTGATAAATG
>BQKN01040046.1:0-15361 GCA_022839385.1 Asparagus kiusianus | reverse complement strand
TGGCTTGGTGAGCCGCCCTCCAGGTGTTTGTTGATTTGCCGTTCTGTATCCGTTTTCCGGTTTTATGGTCGATTTATGCGGACTTGATTCGTTAACCTGATTTGGTAGTAAATCCGGTTCCTGATTTGGCAGTAAATCCACTTCTGAGTTCGAGTCCGAAACTGATCTTGATTCGATCGTGATTCGTCCGAGTCCGCTCTTGGTTGGAAGACTCGTTGATTCCTCAACCCGTTAGCTTGATTCTGCACGCGAGTGGATTCATTCCGTTGTTTGCGTGTGGTTCATTAGCTTCGTAGCCTCGTTAATCCGCTTCGTCGCGTATCGCTTGGCTTCGGTGTTGTGGACTAACGATCGTGTTCGCGTACGTCGCCCGATGGTTAATTTGTCAAATCGACGTCGTCGAGCTATGTTGAGGGACCTATAGGCAGTTTTATACGCCTACAGATATCCCCTCCAAAGTATTTCAGCCTCGTTCTTTTATAAAAAAGTCTGGAATACTTTGGATATGATCGTCCCGTCCTTTAATCGGTAATGACGGGATATTTGAAATGGCTTCTATTCTTGATTCCTTCAGTCCTCCAGGCTAATCGGTGCTTTGTCGAATATCTGTAAGGGTTCTGGTGCTGCATTTATTGTCTGACCGTCTGTCGGAATTTTGAATTTGAGGTCGATTCTTGATTTCCTGACTTTTTAGCTCGAGTTGGTTGCTTCAACATAGAACTGATCATTGATTGACATTTGCGACGTGTTGTCCGGCGTCTGAGCTTCATTGCGACGCGTTGTCCGGCGTCCGACACAGTTTATACTCGTACGTTTTCTGGAGTATACACAGTTTAAGCTCTTAAGGAATTGGAGCGTGGCAGATACTTGAGTCACGAGACCAATTTATAAAATTGATGCGTCAATGACTCGTATTTATAGAATTTTTGGCAAATTCTCAGTCATCAACGGGTTTGATAAGCCTTTATCGACTACCGTTTGAGTCGGGCTAGCATGCGGATTGTTTAAGTCCGTTTCGCATGTGACGTTAAGCTAAAAGAGTTAACTCTTTTAGTGCTACGATATTGAATACGTAGACTTCGTCTTTCTCCTGTGAAAAGACTAAACAGCAACATGTATGAGACGTTGACTTAGGATTTTTGGCAAATCCTCAGCCTTCAACGGATTTGACGTGCTCTTACCGATTACCATTTGAATCGGGCTTACATGCGGATTGTTTTAATCCGTTCCGCATGTGACGTTGTGCTAAAGGAATGAACTCCCTTAGACTCTGTGCTATGATGTTGAATACATAGGCTTCGCCATCGTTACGGGAATAGGCTACCCGGCGACGCGTGTTAGGCGTTGACTTTAGGATTTTTGGCTAACCCCCAGCCTTCAACGGATTTGATTAGCCTTTACCGACTACCGTTTGAGTCGGGCTAGCATGCGGATTGTCTAAATCCGTTCCGCATGTGACGTTGTGCTAACGGAATGAACTCCCTTAGACTTTTTGCTATGACTTTGAATACGTAGACTTCGCTATTGTTACGGGAATAGGCTACCCGACAACGTGTTTTAGACGCTGACTTATCCCTACTTAGGCTTCGGGATAAACTACCCCAGAATCAGGTTCTAGTATCTTTTTCTACGGAGAAAGACTAAACCGGCGACGCGTGTTAGGCGTCGGTATATCCTTTCTTAGGATTCAGGATGGAATTCCCCATGCGTGTAAGGCGTGGATTTTGGTGTTATTAATAACAACCTGCCACAATGTCGAATATGTGGGCGAGTGTTCTTTTTAACGATTAAGAACTAACCGGTGGCGCGCGTTAGGCGCAGACTTATCCATACATAGGTTTCAGGATAAAATACCCCATAATCGAACTCTGTGTCTTCTTCTACGGAGAAAGACTAAACCGGCAGCACGTGTTAGGCGCAGACTTATCCCTGCTTAGGATTCGAGATAAACTTCCTAGAATCGAACTCTAAATTCTTGGAAAATGATTGGTGTGGGAAGGAAGAATTTTATATTCTATTCCTCGAACAAGGAAGGAAGAATTTTATATTCTATTCTTTGATTCTGGAAAGGAAGAATTTTATATTCTATTTCCAGTGCAAGAAAGAAACTAGAAGTGGGATCTCCACTCCGAGAATCAGGAATATCTAAATAAGCTTACCCTTTATAGGATTGGTTATCTAGATGAGTTTTTCGTTTATCGAAATGAAATTTCAACTTTGGTTATAACCATGAAAAGGTTTAACCAAAGAGAAAAGAGGGGAGTTCTTTCGTTTATTGAAAGGAGACTCCGAATTGAAAGCGGACCTCTTGTTCGTGGAAAGAATCAAGAGGGGAATTTGTTGGTGGCTTGGACCAGAAAGACATTTTTGGTGGACTCACTGTCAATTGAAATTGATCAGTGAGAGATTTTGGTGGTGAAAATTATTTTGGGTTATCCTCTAGAATATTAAGTGTAATATTCTTCGAGGAACTTCCCGATAAATGGGTTATCCTGAACGTACTAGGGATAGTACTTTTTCAGGAACTTCCCATTTATTGGCATTAATTGCCTGACGCCTTCTAGAGAAACGAGGCGATATGCACCGTTTGAGTAGACTGTGTCTATCACAAACGGTCCTTCCCATTTGGGTTCGAACTTACCTTTCTTCTTAGAGTTGAGGATTATCGGTCGGCGAGCAGCGAGGACCAGATTTCCTTCCTTGAAGCTTCTTTGGCGGACCCTTTTGTCAAAAGCCCTAGATATTCTGGCTTGATAAAACTCAATGTGTTGTTGAGCTTCCAAGCGCCTTTCATCCAACATTTCGAGTTCTTCGAGACGTTTCTGATGTTGCTCTTTAGTCGTCATCTCTGTTGTGAGAGCGATCCGAAGAGATGGGATTTGAATCTCCAAAGGCAGCACAGCTTCACATCCGTATACCAATGAATACGGGGTGGCTCCTGTAGGTGTGCGTACAGTGGTACGATAAGCCCAGAGTGCTTCGCCAAGTTTATCGTCCCAATCTCGTTTATTAGTCTTCACGAGCTTTGACAGGATCTTAATGATCGTCTTGTTAAAAGCCTCAGCTAATCCGTTCGTAGCGGGATAATAAGCTGTCGACGAAACATCTTGGATCTTGAATTTGTCACAGAACCTGACGAAGGCGTTGCTTATGAACTGAGGACCGTTGTCATGAATGATCCGTCTTGGCACGCCGTGTCGGTATATGACATGATGCTTGATGAAGTTGATGATGTTGTTCGTCTTCACTTCTTTAAGCGGAATTGCTTCAGCCCACTTTGAAAAGTAATCCGTGATCGCGAGAATAAATCGATCACCTTTGACTGAAGGGGGAAAAATAGGACCAACTATGTCCATGCCCCAAGTTTCGAACGGCCAGGATGTGGTTACGTGTGTAACCGCTCCGGTGGTTGGTGCATATAATTTGCATGCACTTGACAGGCGTGACATCCTCGTGCGTATTCGATGGCGTCACGGACCATTGTTGGCCAAAAGTATCCCATTCTTCTGATGCGATCATACAGCTTGGGACCAGGCTGATGCGCACCGCATTCTCCTTCGTGTGCTTCCTTAAGAACTTCTTCTGCTTCTTCGTTCGAAAGGCATCGGAGGAGCAAATCATCGTACCCTCGATGGTATAATGTACGGGTCTCGGCATTATAGAAGAACCTTGGTGCTCTTCGGCGGATCGATTCCCTTTCTTTTACATCCTCTGGCAGAATACCATATTGGACGTAGTCAATGATGGGAAAACGCCAATCTCGGGACTCAGACCCGATTTGAGTTGAGTTCACCTCCTTGGCGTTTACGTTTCTGTCATCTTCTTCCTCTTCGATATCCATATTGTATATGGGTATACAGAGTTGATGTGATCTTACTGTGACTAGCAGTTCCGTTTCGGGCGGCTGCGCGAGTGATACTGCTAGTGCTGCCAGTGCATCCGCATAAGCGTTCTAGAGACGAGGGATGTATTCAATAAAGAATTCTTCGAAAGAATCTGCCATTTTGACGGCCTCCTGGTGGTATGGGATCAGGTCTTGGTTCCTGACTTCATACTCTCCACGGACTTGGTTGACTATCAATTGATAATCCCCAAAAGCTTCAAGATATTCTACCCCCAGCTCATTGGCAAAACTGAGTCCAATGAGGAGCGCGTTGTACTCGGCTACGTTATTAGAACATGGATCTGTCAGTGAATAAGCCCGAGGCATTACATGCTTCCCCGGGGAAACTAAGACAACTCCAACTCCAGAGGAGACTTTAGGACATCCGGGGGTTACTGCCTTATTAACTGCTCTCGAAGCACCATCAAAGTATAATTGCCATACTTGTTGATGCGACGTGGTGTTAACCTCGTGGGTTTCATCCGGCAAGTCATCATATACTTCTGCCGTATCTGTTGTCGGGCTTGCCACCAAAAGATCACAAATCGCTTGTTCTTTGACCGACTTCTGCTGTTTGAAGTGCAAGTCATACTGGGACAAGAGAAGGGCCCATTTTGCTAACCGCCAATTCATCGAACCCGGTTGTGTCATAAATACCCGTACCGGATTAACGTTAGAGATAACATAAATCGTCTGTCCGACCAAGTAATGCCGCATCTTTTGTACCGCGAATACCAATGCGAGACATTCTTTCTCAATCATCGGATATCGGGACTCGGCGCCTACCAAAGTCCGACTTAGGTAATAAACTGCCTGTTCGTGACCATTATCATCGTCTTGTGCTAATAAAGCACTTATCGAATGGTTCATCGCCTTGATGTATATCAAGAACGGTTTACCTGATTTTGGTGAAACAAGAACAGGAGGATTCGTCAGATACGTCTTGATATCTTCGAGTGCTTTTTGGCAGGCGTCGTCCCAAATAAATGACACCCCTTTCTTGTTTAGCTTTGAGAACGGTTGGCACTTCCCAGAAAGATTTAAGATGAACCGCCGGATGTAAGCTAATCGTCCTTGCAATCCTCTGAGTTCTCTTAGATTTCTCGGGGGCTGCAATTCATGTATCGCCTTCACCTTGTCAGGATCAATATGTATGCCTTTAGTGGTGACGACGAATCCCAAGAATTTTCCGCTGGACATTCCAAGGAAGGATTTGGTGGGGTTCATCTTCAATTGATGACTCCGCATGAGATCGAACATCGTCTTCAAGTCCTTGTGTGCTCTCCTTTGTTGTGACTTTTTACAACCAAATCATCAACATAGCACTCGACCTTTTTCCTGAGGTGCTTTTGGAAAATCTTAGTCATCGCTCGTTGGTATGTGGCGCCTGCATTCTTTAGACCGAAAGGCATCACCGTGTAGCAGAAGACACCGAGGGGCGTTCTGAACGCTGTATGCTTCTCATCATCCGGGTGCATCTTGATTTGGTTATACCCCGAAAAGCCATCCATGAAGGACATCCTCTCAAATCTGCACGTATTGTCGATGATGACGTCCGTGATTGGGAGGGGAAAGTCGTCTTTCGGACATGCCGCATTTAGGTCCCTGAAGTCGATGCATATCCAGATCTTACCATTTTTCTTCATGACTGTGACAATATTAGCTAGCCAGTCTGGATGTTGCTCCTCTCAGATAAATTCTGAGTTGATCAATTTCTTAACCTCCGCCTCAATAGCTTCCATAATCTGCGGACGAAATCGTCTCTGCTGTTGTTTGATAGGTTTGGCATCCGACTTGATATCGAGGCGGTGCACCGCCACATTGGGGTCGAGCCCTGGCATGTCTTCGTAATTCCAAGCGAAGACGTCGATATATTCCCTGATGAGAGCAATTAATTCTTCTTTCTCATTTGGGAGAAGACTACCGCTGATGAATATGGGCTTTGGGTTGGCCTCATCGCCCATATTAATTTGGACTACTTCATCTTCAGTGGGGGGTTCCCTCTGTTCAAACCTATCACCATACTGCATGTTCAAGTGATGAACCCATGGGTCTTCCCACATTGGCATTTGATCGTCGTCCTCCATCGTAGATGGATCAGCTGTAGTCATGTTCGACATTAAGGTTTTGAATACTTCTCCCAAACTTGTATCGAAGTCCCATTCTGAGGAATCTGCGAGTACCCATCTTTAGCCTTGTTAGCAATTTGATCGATAATTTGCCAACCACATTCATCATCAGACGAGAAAACGTAGCCTAAGCCTCTTTTGTGACGGTAATAATCATCCGGTTTTCCTTTTGGTACATATGCCGCTTTGACTAGGATACGGGAACCTCGATCGAAGTATAAACCTTCTCTGAGTGTAAAATCATATCCCTGTTTTTCCATGAGCTTGCGCGCTTCCGGACTATACTTAGATAAATGCAGACCAGATTTGTCATCATCCTCATCTTCTCTTAGGAAATGATCTGGTAACGGAAAATTCTCTCCTTTACCGTAAACCACTTCTTTTTCGCCTCCTACTTTGGCAGGAACGATCAGGGTCGTTCCGAAAGAATGTTGGAGGTGTTTCTTCGTTACATAAGATGATCGGAGGGGCGTGCATAAATCAGGCTTATCATCTAATCCTTTTATCGCATCATCAAGAGACAACGAGTACTCTAAATCGTCTTTTATTTCAATATTGGCAAGTTGCCAGTTACAACTGCCATCTGATGTTTGTTCATCGTCAAGATTGATTACAAAGGGTACAATGTCATTTAAAACAAAACCACCATTGTAATAGAATCCGGCTTCGGAATTAGCTTCTTCTTCGCTGTCCGTGCCGTGGACCGATGGTTCCGTATCGGATTCGTTACCATAAAGGAGAGAATCAGTGAAATAATTCTCAAACCCTTTAAATGGTTACTTATCCGCGACCACCGTCCTGACCCTTCCATCAGTGTCGACATATTTCAGACACTGATGTAGGGTGGAGGGAACTATAACGTTACTATGGATCCAAGGCCGACCCAGTAGTAAGTTATATGATGTCTCAGCATCAATCACGTAACACGTGACCTCCGTCTTCAGATCACCCATTTGGCACTTTACCCGGATCTTTCCCAAAGGCCTTGACCCGCTGGTGTTGAATCCGTAAATGACCGTGCCTGTAGACGTCAATTTACTGACTGGAATGCCAAGGCTATGCATTAGGCGAAGCGGCATAATGCTCACAGCGGAACCCGGATCCACTTGGATTCGGTTGACTTCGCTGGAGCCAATGTACCCGATGAAGTGTAGGGGCCGATCATGGTTTGAATTCTTCGTCTGCATATCCTCTTTGGTGAAGGTGATGCAGGGAAGGTTCTTGGCCGCTACATTACATTGCTGAACTGACGGTTCTGGCTCTTCCGGTACCGGCTTGATCCGAGTGATGAATGCTTCAGAATCAGCCAAGGCTTCTCGTAAGGCTTCCCTAGTCTCCTTAGACAACCGCAGCAACTCATACAGCGTTATCCGCGTCGGAATATTGGCTAATTGAGCCATGATATCGAAAATACGCGGAGTTTTTGAGCTTTCCGGTTTGTCTCTTCCAATCGGACGATTAAAACGAGACTGCTTCGGATTCTGCACCTCTTGGGTTCTCTTTTCTTTCTGCTGATCCGTCAGCTGTCGTCGAGCATCTTTAACCGGTTTAGGAGCTGCAATCACCCCCAGTTCTGTTAGAGTCTTGGCTGGTCCCCGTTTAGTCACCCCCTGCTCAACTAACTGGTCACTGGGCGATGGATAGTTGTAGTGATACTCGTTTCCGCTCCGGGTCGCAAAGACTTCTTGTTCTTCTTCAGAGAACGGGAAGGTAGGAGCTTTATCGCCATCCTCTTCGAAGATTGCGGAAGTAGCGTTGCAGGCTTTGCCTTTACCCTTTCTCTTCGAGGAAGTCGCCCACTGCTCATCTTTAATCAGATCCGGATGAACCCAGAGGATTTCGCCGTTCGGGGCTGTGTGTGGCACAAGTCCCTTTTGGCGCTGTCCATGTGGGTCATCATTCACCATCTTCATCCCCACTTTGGTGACGCGTTTCGGCTCGAACCAAGTCGTGGGCACCGATCCAAAGCTGATTGACACTGTGTTCACTCCTAAATTCTTGGCAGGCTTTGGGGTTATGACGCCCACGTCAATTAGTGCCTGGATCTTATCCTTGAGGTGGTAGCATGACCTCGTAGGGTGATGGACCGCTCTATGGTACGCGCAGTACTTTGGATCTGTCACTTTGCTGGCTCCTTCTTGATCTACGATCGCCGGTAGCTGGATTTTGTTGTTCTCCAATAAGTACTTGAAGATGCCGGGAACTTCATCATCCGTGAAGGAGTAAACTTTGGGAAACCTCGGCTCCAAAGATTTCTGCTTTTGAGGCCTTTGTTACCGCTGCTGCTGTTGCTGAGGTAGAAATTGAAAAGTTTGGTTAGCATCAACTGCATTAGCATGAGCTTTACCTTTTCCCCTCGGGTTGAAATTCTGCGCTGGAGCATTCCCCGCTTGTTGGCCTCTCTCCGCCTTCTTCCTCCTGAGGAATCGCTCAGCTTATTCCCCTCGGGCCTTCAGATCCTTCCACGTTTTGGACGGTGCTGTCCCCATTGCTTCCAACACGTCCAAGGACAGATTATTATGGCAGGTCTGGAGAATAAACTCCTTAGTGATCGGGTCCCGGCAATTCATCGCCTTGTTCCGGAACCTTTTGACGAAGGTGTCGACTAACTCCCCGTCCTTCTGCTTCTCATCGAGCAACGATCCGATAGATATCTCAGTGTTGTCGTCGAAGAAATTTGTGAGGAACTTAGTCTCCATGTCGTCCCAGCTGTTTATGCTACCTGGCTTGAGGCGACGATACCAATCGAAGGCGGCTCCGTGAAGAGTGCCAACGAATGACCGATCCATCAGAGGCTCATTGCCGGAGATTACCCCTAGGTGTGATTTGAAATAAATCACATGCTGAGTTGGCGAACCCTTCCCATCGAACGGCGTGAAGTTGATTTGATTGAACTTTGCCGGATATGGGATTGATTCCTATTCTCTTGGGTATGGACAAGGAATGCCCGTTTTCTTCACCTCTTGAGCAGAAATCAGTGTATTGATCTTGCTTTTGAGGTTTTTGATCTTCAGACTTTCACCCAAGTTTTTGTCAGTACGATTCTGAGGTAGAAGCGTGGTGTTGTGACTAGCATCCTCATTGCCACCCCCTGCATTAACGGGAGGGTTGTTGGCATTGCGAGCTTCATCCGCGTCCGCATGCTCAACTTCCTGAACAACCTGATTACGGCGGCTTGGTTCGCCTTGCTGGTTCGTCAGTGCCTGGATTTGTTGCTCATGCATTTCTCTCATATTCTGCATGGCCATCTGCATTTCGAACCTGAAGCTTTCCTGTTGTTTGGCCATGGCCTCTTCGAGCATCTTGGCCACTTGTTCCGCGCTTATCATGAACGACTCGCGGGGTTGTCCTTCACTGGACACGGTGTTGTCAGATGCAATTGCCGAGCCGGCATCTGATTCTTCATCTCCCGAAGGTAATCTTGTCCAAACCCTACCATACGTTGCACGAATGATAACTCTGGACTGCAGACGAGTTACGCGTCGGGGCACCTCTGGAATCGCCTCGGGATTGTCCTGAGCCGATGCTCCCTTGCTGGTCATATTGGCGGTGACCCTCGGAAATTCTCCATCACCGACCACCGTTCTTCTTTGCCGGAAACGCCTATGCCTTGGTTTTGGTGTTTCGGTACTAAGCCTTTCGAATACTGAAACTCTCTCGGGGACTGCCTTGATGCAGTTGCACTCAGACAGTACCGCCCGAATGAGCTTTGAACAAGGGCACTGAGTTTCCAGCCTTCGAGGACTTCTCTTTCTAGCTTTGCTCGTACCCCCAGCACGATAGTACAGCTCGTCCGTTTGAAAGTCGGAGCAACCTATCGTGTGTTGGCACGATTTCTCAGGTATAACGCAATCGTCATCAGACGATAACGTTTCCTTCTGAGAGCGAACTACCTTCTTCGGGCTTTCAAGAGTCACGCGTCTCGATACACGTCTTTGTGGGCGTGAATTCTCAACAGGCTCCTGAACTTCAATACGCAGCGTAGTGCGCTTAGTTGCCCTGATTTCCTCGTCATGTTGAGGGTTGCGGCGACCCCTAGCGTGTTGAATCGTTCGGGACTTCTTCATTGGCCCCAAACGTTCCTGGACTGGAGCTTTGCCTCGTTCCTTGGGAAGTGGACCGAGGCGCTCCAAAACCGACTTCCTTTTCTGGGATGGTCTCGCGGGATCTCCCGGAACAGTTGTGGAAATCATCGGCGGTTTGGATTGATTCGCCGGAAGTTGAACTTTCGACGGCTGCAGTTGTTGCTCCTTGGTCTGAACCGCCGCTTCAGACTTCGGTCTCCAAACTCTGCGTGTTGATGGCGGCTTCTTAGCTACCTCTTCCTGCAGCTTTCTACGGGCTTCTTCGGCTTGAGCCCGTGCCTGCGCTGATAGTGCGTGGCGCTTGCGAATACGCTCTTCCAGGGTTGAACGGTTCCGTTTGACACGGACCCATTCCATTGTTGGCGGCTTGGAAGAAGCGCCGTTCATCTGTTGTTGAGGCAGCTTGCCTCTATTGTTCTTCAGATTCGCGTTGTAGCGGATCCCGTCAACGGACTCCATGGCCTTTGCGAATTGTTTCGCAAGGCGTTGACGTTGCCTTTGGCGGGCTCTCTTTGAGAGAGTCACCACGCCCTCTGTGGTAGAAGGGTTAGCCAGAGCAGATCCGACCTGGTTGGGAATTGGAGGAATCTCACCCGATGCAGCTTTGGTATCCAGCGGGGCGAGATCTTCGTTGGTGTTTTCAACGTCTTCAAACCAACGAGTTTTTTTCCTGGAGGAGAGTTTCTTGGACTTGCGGGGGGAGGTTGATCCGGACGAGGACGATAGGTACTCCTCGAACTTCTGTTGGTCGAACTCGTATTCGACCTCCTCCACGACCGGGATCGAGATCCGCGGCTGCGACGCAGCGAGATCGGCAGCGAGATCGGCAGCTCCCACTGTGGTCGCCAGAATGTTCGCGGTAAAAATCGAGTCTTTCTTCATTGTTGATTCCATTGCCATCTTAGTTAACAGCTTTTTGAGTTACAAAGATCCGGTCTTTTTATAAGATCTGGTTACAATGAAAATCAAAGAAAAATAAAAAAAAGATTAGAACTTTCTCCTTTTGCCGAACAAATCACGAGCTCCTGTTTTTCGGTCGCTCGCTTGCGTGGGTTGTTTGCCTGCGCCGGGGTTTATCCGTTGACCACCGCGCGATCTAGATCCGGTCGGATCTATGCAGTACGATGGGTATTATTTCACGAAGGAAATAATAGCCGGGGGGATTATTTCACTAAGGAAATAGTTAGGGGTGGCAAATTATGACCCGACCCATCAACCCGACCCGACCCGACCCGTTTATAATGGGTATGGGTTGAGTTACATGGGTCGGGTCATAAATGGGTCAACCCTATTTTACCCATTTAATAAATGGGTAAAATCGGGTTGAACCACTGACCCATATAACAAAAGTCCCAACCCGTATAATAAAAGTCCCGACCCGTATAACAACACAAAGAGAAAACCACGAAGAGAACCCTAGATCCCATCACGAAGCTCAATCGGCGATTGGCCCTAGATCCCATCACGAAGCTCGAGCGGCGAGCGGCGGCGAGCGTCGAGCGGCGGCGAGCGGAGGCAAGCGGCGATCGGCGATTTTGAGGTATACTGGATTTTGAGCAAAGGTCCTCCTCCCTCTCTCCGATCGAGCCATAGTTCCTCCTCCCTCTCTCCGATCAAGCCCTCCTCCCTCTCTCCGATCGAGCAAAGTTCCTCTTGGTCACTGGATTTTGAGGTATACTCTTAGCTAGTGCTTTTTGATCTTGCCTTCTATCAATTTTGGGATTTTATTACAAATTGGGTACGTAAGGAGTCATGTTTCTATTTTGCTTGAAGTTGTGACAAAATTTAGTGAAATAATTGGGCATTTGAGTCATGATGATTTATAAGATTTACTGTCATCAATCCAATTGGATGCCTGCAGAGGTTTTTATATGCTATGTGCAGATGAGATGACAAAATGCTGGTTAGGAGAAGCATTGGAATTATTCTTCAAGTACCTGTATGCTTTTGAGTATGATACCATGCATATTTAAATACAACAAATTATCGTCACAAGTCATAATCATATAAAAATGGAATTCCTAGTCATAACTTAACCAGAAACAGTCCAATCTGCATATAGAGTTCTCGTTCAAAGTTCTTTTTCATTTTCAGATTTTGTAATTTTAGGCATTTCCTATTAAGTATTAACTGAAAGCTGCAAAATACTTAGAGAAGTTTATAAAATAAGAGTCTGTCTGATTTTTGTTAGTGAATGCTAGTTTATTGTGGTAGAATGTGAAAGACAAGCTTTTCTCTCTCTTCAATGAGTACTCGAGCAATACGGATGGTGATAGAAGAAGGAACTTGAAGAAATCAAGCAATGAGGGAACTTCTCGTGTGTATGATGACACATTTGATCAAGATTGCATTGATATCTTGAGGGTAATTTCTTTCTCAAGCAATTAGTTGATCTCTTAGTTTTTATTGTTTTTACATGTATTTATATCTTGTATGTGTATAATTTCTTGTCATACTCTACCTTTTTTAGTGTCATTGTCATTGATTAAATCATTGATTTCCAAAATGATACTTATACAATGTAATCTATGTAACAGAATGCGATATATTTTGGAATCTTTCTATTTGTGAATGTTATTTTCATTCTCTGTAGAAGTATCTCATACAAATAAGAGGTAACCTTTTTTCTTCCTTGCCTATATTTGACCCAGATTTATTGTTTTACCATGCAGTTAGAAATTCCTTTGTATCCAAATCCTTATGCTACTATATTATGAGACCTGTATTAGTGAAAGTTTTGTTTTTTGTTCAGGGATCTGTTTTTATCTGCTTCCCTCTTGAATCCTTTCATGCAGAAGGCAGGCCTTAGGTCCTACTCATTATGCTAGACCTGTATTAGTATCATGTTAATAAAATTTGTCAGTGGCATCACTGATAACATGTTTCAGACTCTCAGGCCTAAATTGATGTAGCTCTCTTTGCTTTGACTAAAATAACTGATGTGAAATTGATAGTATAACAGGACAATATATCTTTCTCCTTATGTGATTTTTAATGAACATTGTGTTTTTCAATGATATACTAATAATATTTACTCTCTCATATTTTTTTTATATTTAGGAATTCGACTCGTTTGAAAGCCAAGAAATTATTAGTTCTCAAAAAACCCAATTAGAACTTTATTTGGATGAACCAAGACTTGACTGTGGTGCTCCACTCGACATTCTTTCATTTTGGAAGACTAATGAGCATAGATACCCCGAGCTCTCTCTATTGGCAAGGGACATAATGGCGGTTCCTATTTCTACGGTTGCTTCGGAGAGTACTTTCAGTATAGGTGGGAGAATCCTTAACCAATACCGTAGCACTCTTAAGCCTAACAATGTGGAGGCTTTAGTTTGCACGCGTGATTGGTTATATGGTATCAAAGGTAGACAAATACTAATGTTATATTTTTTACCTTTTTTTTGAATCGGAATACATGTTATGAATTTGCTTATTGGTTTTTTTTATTTTTTTTATTAATGATAGATGACATGCAACCAAAATTAGATGAGCTTTCCGAGGATATCATGCAATTAGATATTGGAGAATGTATGCCAACACAAGTATGAACCTCTCATACTGTGATGCGGTAGCTGAAGGTAAGAACTTGTTTCACTAAATGTGTTTAGCTTTTTATTTTGCTGCTTTCGCATCCTCTTTTTTCTGTTGTCAATGATGACAAATGCAAGCATGGTTTTTTTGGTATCCATGGTTTTGCTTTTTTCTGTTAGTATAGCCTGCACATAATGCCACCGGACTAAATTAGATGTTCACTGTCAGCATTTTGTTGCTGAAACCTCACGCACAACTGTCTGATTGATCAAAGATTTACTATGTTCAGAAGCTTTTCTCTGCAGTTGTTATCCACTGCATGTGAAAGCTTTTCAATCTGATCGCATGCAGTGGATATCATGCATTTTGTTTGCACCCCTTTATGAAATTGAGTATGTTCTTTAGAAAGTTGGAAATGTTCATGTACTACATTGTTTCCCTCATCCAATGCACACATTGTTTCGTTAAAGAAAACCTGACACTCAACATTGCTGCTGTATCCTGTACTCGGTTTGTAATCATTAAGCTTACTTCAACTTTCTCAACTGGTTTTAAATTTGAGTATCATGAATGCAAGACTAAACTACCTTTGTCAAATCATTTTAAATTTGTCAAATCATTTTATTGTTCTAATCTAAATATAATTAAGCCCTTTCTCGTTTGTTGACAGAGAAGCAGCTAGGGGGTGACCTTCAGATGCATGAGAGATGATGTTATTACTTATAAACATGGTTGTTGCTGCTAAGCAGCTGCGCAAGGAGTTGAGCAGTGCCAAATGAACAAATAGAGAGAGAAATGTTTATTTTGTTGCCTATTTTAATAACTTGGGATTCTGTTATGTTGATTGGTATTTTAGATTTGTTGAGGAAAGTGTAAGAGGATATTTAGAGTGAGTACTTGTTTTCATTGAGAGTAAGCTAAGTTTCTGTAGGCATATATGCTTGTTGGATTGTTTTGAGCTTTTTATATAGAGAGCTATGATGGTTTTCAGCATTACTGAAATTTTTGAACAGTTTTAAGTCCATTGTTAATATATGGATGCTAGTGGTAATGTATGGATGCTAGTGATGATTATATAGAGAGCTCTGATTGTTTTTTATATTTAGGTAATGTATGGATGTTAGCGATGCTTTTTAATGTATGGATGCTAGTGGTAATATGTGGTTTTCAGCATTACTAAAATTTTTATATAGAGAGCTCTGATTGTTTTTTATATTTAGGTAATGTATGGATGCTAGTGGTTGGAAAATTTGAACAATATATGTCCATTGTTAGAAGTTTGATAAACGGGTTATTCGGGTTATATGGGTCGGGTCGGGTAACCCGTTTAATAAACGGGTCGGACCACATTGACCCATTTATTAAACGGGTCGGGTCGGGTCACACTTATACGGGTCGGGTCAACTATGACCCGACCCGACCCGTTTGCCACCCCTAGAAATAGTCGCCCAAATCTCGGGATCAAAGACCAAGCTTTGATCCGGAGTATGCCTGCGTAGATCTGAGATCCGGTTCTCTCGAACACCTGCCTTTTTTTGGCGTTGACGTTGAGCACCGGATCTAGATGAGCAAGTCGTCAAAGTCCCAAAGCTTGAATCTTTTTTAGATCTGAGCTTCGAATCCAGCAGGGCTTCGCCTCTCCAAATTTTCCAACTTTTGAAAATGAACCAAGGGGGGCCTATTTATAGGCAACCTTTACTGTGCCTTTGGCACAAGGTGGCCGGCCA
>BQKN01040042.1:0-10689 GCA_022839385.1 Asparagus kiusianus | reverse complement strand
CAGCAGCAGCAAAGAGCGCCACAACAGTCGCAGCCGCATTGGCAGCAAAGGTCTCAGAAGCAAAAGTCTTCAGAGCCGAGGTTTCCCAAAGTCTACTCCTTCAAAGATGATGAAGTTCCCGGCATCTTCAAGTATCTGTTGGAGAACAACAAAATCCAGTTGCCGGCAATCGTGGATCATGAAGGAGCCACGAAGGTGACGGACCCGAAGTACTGCGCGTACCACAGAGCGGTCCACCACCCAACAAAGGCTTGCTACCACCTCAAGGATAAGATCCAGGCGTTGATCAACGTAGGGGTCATAACTCCAAAACCGGCCAAGAATGTGGGAGCAAACGCGGTGTCGATCAGTTTTGGATCAGTACCTACAGATTGGTTCGAGCCAAAACACTTTACCAAAGTCGGGATGAAGACAGTGAATGACGACCCGCACGGACAACGTCAAAAGGGACTTGTGCCTCACACAGCCCCAAATGGTGAAATTCTCTGGGTGCACCCCGACCTGATTGAAGATGAACAATGGGCCGGATCGTCATCCAAGAAGAAATCCAAAGGGAAAGGCAAGTCTTGTTACGGAGTTTCTGCCATCCCAGGAGAAGATGACGAAAGAATCCCCGCTTTCCCACTTTCCGACGAGGAGCAGGAAGTCTTTGCGACCCGGAGTGGAAATGAATACCACTTCAAATATCCATCCCCTGGCGATCAATTTGCTGAGCAGGGGGTGACAAAACGAGGACCAGCCAAGACTCTCACAGAGTTGGGGGTGGTTACGGTTCCTAAACCGATTGAAGATGCCCGACGACAGCCGGTTGACAAACAGAAAGAAAAGAGGCCCGAGGAGGTTCAGAATCCGAAGCAGTCTCGTTTCAGTCGTCCGATTGGAAAGGACAAACCGGAGAGTTCAAAAAATCCGCGCGTCTTCGACATCATGGCTCAGCTGGCCAATATTCCAGCACGGATAACGCTGTACGAGCTACTACGGTTGTCCAAGGAAACTAGAGAAGCCTTACAAGAGGCCTTGGCCGATTCAGAGGCGTTCCTCACCAGGATCAAGCCAGCACCTGAGGAGCTAGAATTGTTAGCCCAACAGTGTAACGTGGCAGCTAAGAACCTTCCCTGCATCACCTTCACCAAAGAGGACATGCAGACGAAGAATTCAAATCATGATCGGCCCCTATACTTCGTCGGGTACATTGGCTCCAGTGAAGTCAACCGAATCCAAGTGGATCCGGGTTCCGCTGTGAGTATTATGCCACTTCGACTGATGCACAGCCTTGGCATTCCAGTCAGTAAGTTGGCGTCTACAGGCACAGTCATCTACGGATTCAACACCAGCGGGTCAAGACCTTTGGGTAAAATCCGGATAAAGTGCCAAATGGGCGATTTAAAGACGGAGGTCACGTGCTACGTGATTGATGCTGAGACATCCTATAACTTACTATTGGGTCGGCCTTGGATCCATAGTAATGTTATAGTTCCCTCCACTCTACATCAGTGTTTGAAATATGTCGACACTGATGGAAGAGTTAGGACGGTGGTCGCGGATAAGCAACCATTCAAAGGGTATGAGAATTACTTCACAGATTCTCTCCTTTATGGTAACGAATCCGACACGGAACCATCGATCCAAGGCACGGACAGCGGAGAAGAAGCTGATTCCGAAGCCGGGTTCGATTACAATGGTGGTTTTGTTTTGAATGACATTGTACCCTTTGTAATCAATCTCGATGACGAACAGTCGTCAGACGGCGGTTGTAACTGGCAACTTGCCGATATTGAAATAAATCCTGGTTTAGAGTACTCCTTGTCTCTTGATGATGTGATAGAAGGATTATACAATAATCCCGATTTATGTATGCCACTCCGATCATCTTATGTAACGAAGAAACGCCTCCAGCATTCCTTCGGAACAACTCAGATTATTCCTGCCAAAATAGGGGGACAAAAAGAAGTGATCTACGGTAAAGGAGAAAACCTTCCGTTACCCGATCATTTCCTAAGAGAAGTTGAGGACGATGACAAATCTGGTCTGCACTTATCTAAGTATAGTCCGGAAGCGCGCACGCTCATGGAAAAGCAAGGGTACGACCTCACACTCGGGGAAGGTTTATACTTCGATCGAGGTTCCCGTGTCCCAGTAAAAGCGGCGTATGTACCAAAGGGTAAACCAGATAATTATTACCGTCACAAGAGAGGCTTAGGCTACGTTTCATCAGATGACGAATGTGGCTGGCAAATCATCGATCAAATTGCTAACAAAGCTAAGGATGGGTACTTGCCAGATTCTTTAGCTGAGGATTCCGACACAAGTTTGGGAGAAATGTTCAAGACCTTAATGTCGAACATGACTATAGCGGATCCATCTATGATGGAGGACGACGATCAAATGCAAACGTGGGAGGACCCATGGGTTCATCACCTGAACATGCAATATGGTGATAGGTTCGAACAAAGAGAGCCACCTACCGAAGACGAAGTAGTCCAGATCAATATGGGTGATGAAGTCAATCCAAAGCCCATATTCATCAGTGGTAGTCTCCCCTCAGATGAGAAGGAAGAGTTAATTGCCTTGATCAAAGAGTACATTGATGTCTTCGCCTGGAACTATGAAGACATGCCAGGGCTTGACCCCAATGTGGCAATGCACCGCCTCGACATCAAGCCGGATGCCAAACCTGTCAAGCAACAGCAAAGACGGTTTCGTCCGCAGATCATGGAAGCCATCGAGGCTGAGGTTAAGAAGTTGATCGACTCAGGATTCATCCGAGAGGAACAACATCCAGACTGGTTAGCCAACATCGTTCCCGTCATGAAGAAAAATGGAAAGATCAGGATTTGCATCGACTTCAGGAATCTGAACGAAGCATGTCCAAAAGACGATTTCCCTCTCCCGATCACGGATGTCATTATTAACAATACATGCGGATTCGAGAGAATGTCCTTCATGGACGGCTTTTCGGGGTATAATCAAATCAAGATGCACCCGGACGACGAGAAACATACAGCATTCAGAACGCCCCTCGGTATCTTCTGCTACACGGTGATGCCTTTCGGTCTGAAGAATGCAGGTGCTACATACCAACGAGCAATGACTAAGATTTTCCAGAAACATCTCAGGAAAACGGTGGAATGCTACGTTGATGATTTGGTGGTAAAAAGCCGCAACAAAGCAGATCACGTCAAAGACTTGAGAACGATGTTTGATCTCATGCGGAACCATCAATTAAAGATGAATCCCACAAAATCCTTCCTCGGAATGTCCAGCGGAAAATTCCTTGGATTCGTCGTCACCACTAAGGGTATACACATTGACCCAGACAAGGTAAAAGCGATAAATGAATTGCAACCCCCGAGGAATCTAAGAGAACTCAGAGGATTGCAAGGGCGTTTAGCTTACATCAGGCGGTTCATCTCGAATCTTTCCGGGAAATGCCAACCATTTTCTAAGCTAAACAAGAAGGGCGTATCGTTTATTTAGGACGATGCTTGCCAGAAGGCATTCGAAGATATCAAGGCATATCTGATGAATCCCCCTGTTCTGGTCGCACCAAAATCAGGTAAACCGTTCTTGATTTACATCAAGGCGATGAACCATTCGATAAGTGCTTTATTAGCACAAGACGATAATAATGGTCACGAACAGGCAGTCTATTATCTAAGTCGGACCTTGATAGGCGCCGAGTCTCGATACCCGATGATCGAGAAAGAATGTCTCGCATTGGTGTTTGCGGTACAGAAGATGCGACATTACTTAGTTGGCCAGACGATTTACGTCATCGCTAATGTTAATCCGGTACGGGTATTCATGACTCAACCAGGTTCGATGAATTGGCGGTTGGCAAAGTGGGCCCTCCTCTTGTCCCAGTATGATTTGCACTTCAAACAGCAGAAGTCAGTCAAAGGACAAGCGATTTGTGATCTTTTGGCGGCAAGTCCGACAACAGACACAGTTGAGGTATATGATGATTTACCAGATGAAACCCACGAGGTTAATACCACATCACACCAACAAGTATGGCAGTTATACTTCGATGGTGCTTCGAGAGCAGTTAATAAGGCAGTAACCCCTGGATGTCCTAAAGTCACATCCGGAGTTGGAGTGGTCTTAGTTTCCCCAGGGAAACACGTGATGCCTCGAGCTTATTCACTGACGAACCCATGTTCCAATAACGTAGCCGAGTACAACGCGCTCATCATTGGACTCAGTTTCGCCAAAGAGCTGGGGGTCGAGTATCTCGAAGCTTTTGGGGACTCTCAATTGATAGTCAACCAAGTTCGTGGAGAGTATGAAGTCAGGAACCCAGATCTGATTCCGTACCACCAGGAGGCTGTCAGAATGGCAGATTCTTTTGAAAAATTCTACATCGAATACATCCCACGTCTCCAGAATGCTTATGCGGATGCACTGGCAGCACTAGCAGTATCACTCGCGCAACCGCCCGAAACTGAACTGCTAGTCACAGTAAGATCACACCAACTCTGCATACCCATATACGATATGGAGGTTGAAGAGGAGGATGATAAAAATGAGAACGCCAAAGAGGTGAACTCAACCCAAATCGGGTCCGAGTCCCGAGATTGGCGTTTTCCCATCATCGATTACGTCCAATACGGTATTTTGCCGGAGGACGTAAAGGAAAAAGAATCTATTCGCCGAAGAGCACCACGGTTCTTTTACAATACCGAGACCCGTACGCTATATCGCCGAGGGTATGATGATTTGCTTCTCCGATGCCTTTCGAACGAAGAAGCAAAGGAAGTTCTTAAGGAAGCACATGAAGGAGAATGCGGTGCGCATCAGCCTGGTCCCAAGCTGTATGATCGAATCAGAAGAATGGGATATTTCTGGCCAACAATGGTTCGTGACGCGATCGAGTACGCCCGAGAATGTCACGCTTGCCAAGTGCATGCGAATTATATGCACCAACCTCCGGAGCGATTGCACACATCAACCACGTCTTGGCCATTCGAGACATGGGGTATGGATATTGTCGGTCCTATCTTTCCTCCTTCAGTCAAAGGTGATCAATTTATTCTCGCTATCACCGACTACTTTTCAAAGTGGGCTGAAGCTATTCCGCTTAAAGAAGTAAAGACGAACAACGTCATCAACTTCATCAAGCATTACGTCATATACCGACACGGCCTGCCGAGGCGGATCATTCATGACAACGGTCCACAATTTATAAGCAACGCCTTCATCAGGTTCAGTGACAAGTTCAAGATTCAAGATGTTTCGTCGACAGCTTATTACCCAGCTACGAACGGATTAGCTGAGGCTTTCAACAAGACGATCATCAAGATCCTGTCAAAGCTTGTGAAGACCAATAAGCAAGATTGGGACGATAAACTCGGCGAAGCGCTCTGGGCTTATCGCACCACAATACGCACTCCTACAAGAGCTACTCCATATTCTCTGGTATACGGATGTGAAGCTGTGCTACCGTTAGAGATTCAAATTCCCTCCCTTCGGATCGCTCTCGCAACTGAGATGACGACCGAAGAACATCACAGAAAACTTCTTGAGGAACTCGAAAGGCTGGACGAAAAGCACTTGGAAGCTCAACAACACATCGAGTTCTACCAGGCTAGGATATCCAGGGCTTTTGACAAAAGGGTTCGCCAAAGAAGCTTCAAGGAAGGAGATCTGGTCCTCGCTGCTCGCCGACCAATAATCCTCACCTCTAAGAAGAAAGGTAAATTCGAACCTAAGTGGGAAGGACCGTTTGTGATAGATACAGTCTATTCGAACGGCGCTTATCGCCTAATTTCTCTAGAGGGTGACAGACAACTAATGCCAATAAATGGGAAGTTTTTGAAAAAGTACTATCCCTAGTACATTCAGAACAACTCATTTATCGGGAAGTTCCTTGAAGAATATTATACTTAATATTCCGGAGAATAACCCAAGTTCATTTTCATTACCAAAATCCCTCACTGATCAATTTTAATTGACAGTGAGTCCACCAAAAAGGTCCACTCTCAATTCGGAGTCCCCTTTCGATAAACGAAGGAACTCTCTTTCTTTCCTCTTTGGTTCAACCCTTTCATGGTTATAACCGAAGCTGAAATTTCACTTCGATAAACGAAGAACTCTTCTCTCGATCAGATAACCGATCCTATAAAAGGTAAGTTTATCTAGATCTTCCGGATTCTCGGAGTGGAGATCCCACTTCTAGTTTCCTTCTCGCACTGGAAATAGAATATAAAATTCTTCCTTTCCAGAAACAAGGAATAGAATATAAAATTCTTCCTTCCTTGTTCAGGGAATAGAATATAAAATTCTTCCTTCCCACATCAACTCTTTTTCCAAAACTTATAAAATTAGGATTCATCCTAGGAAGTTTATCCCGAATCCTAAGCAGGGATAAGTCTGCGCCTAACACGCGCTGCCGGTTTAGTCTTTTTCCGATTGAAAAAGACACCAGAGTTCGATTCTGGGGTATTTTATCCTGAAACCTAAGTAAGGATAAGTCCGCACCTAACACGCGCTGCCGGTTAGTTCTGAACCGTTAAAAAGAACACCCGTCCGCATATTCAACATTGTGGCAGGTAGTTATTAATAACACTGAAATCCATGCCTCACACGCATGGGGAATTTTATCCTGAATCCTAAGAAAGGATACGTCGACGCCTAACACGCGTCGCCGGTTTGATCTTTATCTGTAGAAAAGGATACCAGAGCCTGACTCTGGGGACCTTTATCCCAAAGCCTAAGTAGGGATAAGCCAACGTCTAATACACGTTGCTGGGTAGCCTATTCCCATAACAATGGTAAAGTCTACATATTCAAAGTTGTAGCACAAAGTCTAAGGGAGTTCATTCCTTTAGCGCAACGTCACATGCGGAACGGATTAAAATAATCCGCATGTAAGCCCGACTCAAACGGTAGTTGGTAAGAGCACATCAAATCCGTTGAAGGCTGAGGATTTGCCAAAAATCCTAAGTCAACGTCTCATACACGTTGCTGTTTAGTCTTTTCACAGGAGAAAGACGAAGTCTACGTATTCAATATCGTAGCACTAAAAGAGTTAACTCTTTTTAGCTTAACGTCACGTGTGGAACGGATTTAGACAATCCGCACGCTAGCCCGACTCAAACAGTAGTCGGTAAAGGCTAATCAAATCCGTTGAAGGCTGGGGGTTAGCCAAAAATCCTAAAGTCAACACCTAATACGTGTTGCCGGGTATCCTATTCCCGTAACAATGGCGAAGTCTATGTATTCGACATCATAGCACAAAGTCTCAGAGAATTCAATCTCTGAGCGCAACATTACATGCGAGCGGATTTAAACAATTCGCATGCTAGCCCGACTCAAACGGTAGTCGGTAAAGGCTCATCAAACCCGTTGATGGCTGAGGGTTTGCCAAAAATCCTATGAGTATTGTGGTCAATCATTTCAAACGGAATGACGAATCATAATAAAGATAAAAAGGAAATTCACTAAAAGAGTCAAGAGTCAAAACACTCAGCAAACAAAATCACACATCAAGCCCGTGGCTAAAAATCTGCTGACTGAACTTAGACAGCTTATCATCATAAGCTTGACTAAGCTCATCTCTAATGGACTCCTCGGTAGCGGCAGAGGTCTTCACAGCAGTCTCCTCTGTCTCAACCAGCTCCTGCTTTAAGGATGTCAGCTCGTCAGATAAAGCAGTGCAGGTCTGTTGATCATGTCCTCTCGTCATCTGGAGAATACCCAAGGTCTCCTCTTTCTCGCGGAGTTCTCTTTTGAGTTGGTCTATCTGGGTCTCACAAGAGATGATGGAAGAGTCAAGCTCGGCAAGGGAAGATAATCTGGTAGCAAGGCCGGTCTCAACTCGAGCTACTCGATCTCGCCGCACCTGAACCTCAAGACTAGCAAGAACCTGAGTCTCGCGCAGTGACTGCAAACGGGTCTCCAGCTCGGCAGCGATAAATGAAGAGACACCGGTATCTCGAAGCTCACGAAACATCTGGAGCTCATGCTCTAAGCAGTCAAGATCGTCAACTATAGCCTTCGCCAAGTCTGGATATCCTGCTTCCTTTATCAAGTTGATTCTGGAATTAAGGAGAGGTTTAAACTGGTGAAGTGAAAGTCCGCCGTGGAAGAGCTTGCCGATCATAGCATTCACAAAGGAGAAGAAGGAGCGAACTTCTATACAGATGACGACCTTGTCAGGATCGTCGTCAGATAATAACTCCTTCACTAAGACATGAAGACGAGAGGGACGCCCTACACAAAAAAGGGAGAAGTCCGTCCAAAGTCTTAATAAGAAAAAGGAATAACACTCTTCAATGAGTTGACTTATACCTTCTTCCCCTTGAGCCGCTGGGGGTAGTGGAGGTGTAACGGCTGTAGGTGCATCAACTGGTGTAGTTGGTCTCACAGCCGGCTCAACAGAGTCTTTCTCAACAAAAGCTCCTGTCAGATTCAAAACAGAATTCGCAGAGGCGTTACATCATAGTTGCATTAGTCAAGATTGGCTAGTCCTATAATCAACTCAGAAAGAGGCACATACCTTCAAAGGAACCATCCTCGGGATTTTTAGCGAAGGCGGGCTCAGAAAACATATCCCCAGGTAACTGATCATCGATCTGAGGAGAGCTATATATGTAGCGCATCATAGGAGTGTCCGCAAACAAGCTTCCCTCGTCAAAGTCATCGATGGAGAAATCTGACATAAAAGAATATCAGTGCCAAAGAAGAATGAAGAGACTACAACTAATGGAAATGAGTTACCTCTCACGGGTGCATCAGCCTCTTCATTTCTAGGATTCGTCTCCTGCAAATTATCTGAAGAAGCAAGAAGTAGAGGACAGTTAGAGGATACACAAATTCATTTGTGTATTATCTAAAGAAATACAGTGTCAGTGTTAGATGTACCTGGATTCACGGAATCGGGTCCTACATTGATCTCCTCTCTAATGCCAGCAACCCCTGTAGGCCTCTCTACATGAGGTAGTGGGTCAGACTCATCGGGAGATACGAAAATGGGATCGGGACTCATCTCATTCTCTCCACGCACTCCTACATAGAGATAGAAGAGAATGCGTCAATGTTCCGAATAACCAAGAGAATGGTTCACAGGATGGATATTACCTCCGTCACTGGCAGGATCATCGCCAGCCAGGTCCATATCAGGAGCTCGGGAAGCTGCACGCGGCTTACGGGCTAATCTCTTCCGCCTAGCAATGGGGATCGAAGGTCTCGCCTGGGGAGGAGGACGGAACTCTTCATCCTGATCAACTGTGGTCCCTGAAACATCAAACCATAGTCAGTTTCAATACTTCTGGAAGATAGAAGTAAAAGATAAATTGCAAACCTCGCTCGGAAAAGTCATCATAATCTTCGGGATCACCGCCTGAAGCCTCGTCTGTGGAATGGAATGTCCTCTGGCCCTCTTCATCAATCCGGCGAGTCTTGTTCCGCGTCCTCTGTGCCCGAGCGTTCTCCCGAATCCTAAGGGAATCAAGCTGAGAAGCCTCCTCAGCCTCTATCTCTGCAATCGGCTTCACGGGGACAGTCTTGTTAGCTGCTAGTAACCACTTGCAGCTCAAGAAAGTGAGGTTCAATTGCCGATCAATACTCGGGAGACTGAACTTAGCACCAGTACAGCCAGTCACGGTCCACAACCATGCACGGAGACCGTCTACCAAACCACTATGGGTCCGAAACTGCTGACGAGGATTCACGATGTGGAGCTGATCATAGCCAAACTGGCGAACGAATCGGCAGGGTAGATATGGCTCTATGAAGCACTGATCCCTCACCCGAAAAGTCAGATAGCCAGGCCTAATGTTCACCAGCCAATTGAAGCAGCCAATGTCTAAGTGAGTCCGATACTCTCTCGGCCTCTCATCATCTATCAAGCACTCGCCGTACCGGCCGGAGAACTGCGAAAAACAAGTGGAGAACGCCCAACACTTGTGGACCTGCAGCTGCTGTCTGACATCAGAAAATCCTCGGCCCTCCCACCTGCCATTCTCAAGCAACTGTAGCAGGGGAACAGAGTGGTCTGTGGCGTTCGGCACCGACATTATATCCGAGCGGTGGAGGACGAACCAGGCTATCAGATAAGCGTACGGAAGCTCCACCTTAAGAGTGGGAATCTGACCTGGTAAATCGGTCTCCTTCCGTGTGAAGGCACCCGAAAGCTGTCGAAGTCCTCGGTGAATGTCAGCTACCATCACCGGAAGAAGTGAAAGCTCTTTCTTATAAGCAAGCTGAACGGCTGGGTAGAGCACCTCTAAAGGCAATGCATCACCAGACTGAAATGGAACCACACACTTCTTCAACCAAATAGCGAGATAACCGGCAAGAAGAGTCATCGGTCGAATCGGTGTGATCGCATGCCATAAGAAAGATCTGAACCTGGTCTTCGTAGGGAAGCCACCCTCAGGACTGCTAGTGGTGTAGGAGTGAGCATCAGTCTTCTTCAACAAACTGTTCACCTCTGAGGGAGTAAGTGGGGCCAACTCACAAATATCCTCGCCAGAACTGTTCTCCAGGTTCTTGAACAAATAGTTCACAAACTGCTTCAGACTCACGGAGGCCTTGGTCCTTTTTGCTAAAGGCTCGGACTGTGCCAAAGCAATGTGATAATGACAAGTGAGATCCCATAGAGTCTCATAGCGATCAGGCATGCGATCCTTCAACTGGTCCAATTCATGATTAGAGGGAAAGTACTCCTGGTATAGCATCTGCCCC
>BQKN01040036.1:0-10547 GCA_022839385.1 Asparagus kiusianus | reverse complement strand
TTGAGCTTGAGTAGAAGGTCGAGATCTTTGCCGATGAGCAAGAGGCACTGTATCTTCCTCATCCTCTTCATCTCCACTAAGGACCTCTACCGTCATTCGGTTGGGGTGAGTCATAACGACTCTCTCTCTCTTTCTCGTTGGAGCATCTTGTGGTTGAGTAGGCGCAACAGACGGGTGTACAAGTCCCCTCTCAAAGAAAGAATCGGGGAGACCTGGTGCTTCCTCAGAACTCGAACCAGTCTCACCCGCCCCCTCAGAAGTTTCTGTTTCTTCAGAATCAAATTCTTCTTCACTATCAGTTAGGCGGGTCGGTTCTTTTCCTTTTCTTGACGATTCGGCGACCTCTTTCCTTTGAGGCGACGTCATAGCTTCGCGGGTCACTCCTCTTGTGCGCCGCGGGGCTGTCTCCTCTTCTGAGTCCGACATCCTCCTATACCGAGTGACGATATTGGCAGCGATCAACCACTTACAATATAGGAAAGTCATTCGTAGAGGCGGCACTTCTAGAGGGAGATCGAACTCAGCACTTGTGCAGCCAGCAATGCTCCAAAACTAAGCTCTCGCCCCGTCGATAAGTCCACCTCGAAAGCTAAGGTGACGGTTCGGGTTGCCGATGTATATTTGGTCATAGCCGAATTGGCGAGCAAATCGACATGGAAGATAGGGTTCAATGTGACAAACATCTTTCACCCTGAACACTAGATAACCTGGCCGAATGTTCATCAGCCATCTGAAACACCCGACATCTAAAATAGTACGATTCTGCCTTGGGTCTTCAGCATCTAATAAGGTCGTATTATACGTACCGGAGAATCGAGGGAAACAGGGAAAGAACTCCCAACATTTGTGAACTTTAAAATGCCTTGTTATATCCGCCCACCGATGTTTGACCCATTTACAACCCTCAAGATTCTGCAACAGAAGGAGACTGGGTCCACCGTATCAGGAGCCTCCATCAAATCTGGCCGGTGAAGTACCAACCAAGTCATCAAATAGGTATAAGGTAGTTCCAGCTTCGGAGCGGATACGCTGGCAGAGGGTTTCCTTCTCTCTTGAGTGAATACGGAGACTAATTGCTGTAATCCACTGTGAATATCGGCCACCATGGCGGGAAGCAAGGATAATTTGCGACCTGTAGCCAACTGGACGGCCGGATACAACACTTCTATTGGCATAGCATCAGAAGATTGATGGGGAACTATACACCTTTTCAACCATAAGGCCAGAAAGCCAGCCAGCAAGGTGGTAGAATGAATCGGGACACCAGCTTGCCACAGATAAGAGCAGAATTTAGTGCCATGCGAAAATCCGTCTTCTGAGTGAGAGGTGTAAGATTGTGCGTTCGTTTTCTCTAGCAGCCGATTGATTTCACCCGGACTCAAAGGAGATAATCCATGTACCTCTTCCGAACGATTATCCAAGTTCTTGAACAGATAATCGGCGAATTGTTTTAAGCTGATCTGGGGAGATTTCTTCTTAGCTTTAGTCTCCATCTCAGCTATAGCTATATGATAATGACAGGTCAAGTCCCATAAAGTATCGTAGGTCGCGGTTGACTAATCTTTCATCTTATTCAGCTGACTGGTGGTGGGGAAGAACTCTTGATATGAAACATCGCCTATGGGCAGACCAGACACCTTTATCATTTCGTGCAGTGGTAGTCCGAGCTCCCCATTCTTGGTGAAGAATGTATTAGTGTCAGGGTTGTAGGTCTCGAACAAACAGAGGAAATGACCTACACTAATCTGCAGACCATACATGGTGGCACGGATTAGGGTTGACAACCCTAACTCTGCTAATTCTCGCCCCCAGCGGTTCAACACATACCGTGTCATTCTGGTCCACCACTTTTCTCCAAAATAATGGACCCATCCATAACATCTGAAGTTCTGTTTGGGTAACCTCTTCCCCGCTACCGCTAACCGGTTCTTCACGGTATTTGCTTGTGCAGCCATCTCATTCTGAGGTATATTATCCTGGCCTAAGATACCCGGATGAAGTCCCCGTACAGAGGCTCTATCACTGGAACCCAGGGTAGCCTCCTTCCCAATGAAACCACAATGAATACGTTTGTGGTTTTCAGTCAACCTCCAGAATATCTCACGTCCAACAGACAGATTTCTAAACTGTAAAAGCGAATGCTCACGAGGAATCCAAGGCAGATATAAGAATAACGACCCGCTCTCATATAACCACTGCTCAGGTCTGCAAGAAACAATCTCCGGATCTTTTACGGAGTCACCAAACAAGAAATCTGGGTTAATCCAAGGCAGATATAAGATTACGGAGTCACCAATCTCCGAATCTTGTTCTGAAATTAAAGTTGCGTCCGTGATTAATCGTCGTAGAATACGACAACTACCTCGCCGGATTAATTCTCTAGCCCCTTCGCTGTAGTCAGATTTGAACTGGGGAGATGATTCGATTAACGGGATCCCCTCATAATAGGAGTGGGTGGCGCTACTCTGGCCCGTAACCTCATCAATGGTGAAGATTGTGGAAGGAAAAGGGACTGATAAAGAAGATACACATAAATTGTGTAAGAATAGTCCTAAAAATTTTAGGGAAAGCGGTATATCTTACTCCATAAGATATAGTCGCTACCTCACAACAGGTGTGATGATTTTCCGTCTACCACATGTATAAAAGAGATATGCGTTACTATGCACGAGCATTATAACGGCATATCAAAACCTTTCAACACATGTGGGATGATACGAAATCGCCCCTGTGTATTCTGAAGTGTGTTTTGTCCAAGCAAAACAAACACTTTTAAGCGTCGATCCCCTCAAAGAAGGATACCGGCTCTTCTCGAAGGTATCTCAAAGGATACAAACGAGGGTTGGCATACAAATACAGATATTTACGCATGAAATTAACGAAATACAGTATGTAAATTTGTGAGAGGGCAAAAGAAATATACCCCCATGTGAAACGACAGCGGGACCCGCCTCTTCAGGGGTCTGTACAGTCGGACGGCCACGGGGAATGTGAGATCTACGCAGCGACATGATGAGTACACAAGCTACAGTAAAATCCAAAGAGAAAGTTAGGGTTTTGAACATGAAATTGACCAAAATATCACAATATAGGGCTGAAACAGTGCATGCAAGGTTGAAGTCAAAGAAAATCAAAATTTTAAAGAAAGGGAGAACAAACCTAGAAGAACTCTTTAAAATCCGAATGGAATCTCCCCCAAACAAAGCTCTACCCAAGTCGGCAACAAAGAGGAGAAGAAGTAGTAGAAAACTGACAGAAAATCGCCCTGGAAATCGCCAAAAAATCACCTCAAAATCAACGGGAAAAAGTTTCGAAAAAACCCTAAGTCGGGGTTTTATAGCCACGACTTCGACGAGCGAGACAGCTTTTACTGTCTCGCCGTGCGAGACAGTTTATACTGTCTCGCACCGCGAGACAGCATACACTGTCTCGCACCGCGAGACAACATACACTGTCTCGCACCACGAGACAGCATATACTGTCTCGCACAGCGAGACAGTATTTACTGTCTTGCACCGCGAGATAGTATAAGCTGTCTCGTGTCACAAGATGGCAACGATCGTTTTGATACACATGAATACTCCAATAGGTACACGAGTCTAAACTATTTCCCTACCCTCAACAGGAAGTTTCTGGAGAATATTAATCTAAATATTCTTAAGGATAACCTGATGAGCTCTCAATGGATGTATCAATTCAGTGACAAAAGCTGAACCCACAAGAACAAATACCAGCCTCGATTCAAGATCTCGACAACGGTCAAGCGATAAACGCGATGCCGGGAGAACATTAGCTATTCTACAAAGAACTGAATAGACTAAAAGGAGAAGAGATCAAGGGTTGAAGCTATTTACAAGTCCTTCTACATGATCTACTCAACCAAGCATTGAAGGGATCGTAAGTAAAATCTATCTTATCCAAAGTATCCCAGACTCCTCTATAAAAGAATGAGTCTGGAATACTTTGGAGGGGGTATCTATAGGAATCAAAAAATGCTAATAGATATCCAAACATAGAGAAGATCACTCAAATTTGAAAAATCAAGACAGTACTGTCTCGCAAGCGAGACAGTATTTACTGTCTCGCAGCGAGACAGTGTTTACTGTCTCGCCAGCGAGACAGTATTGAAATGGTCAAAAATCACCTTGATAACTACCACACACGTGTCTATCAACTGCCAAGGGATGTGGGAAACATCGTGGGTGAAAATCACGTGAATAACTACCAAAATAACGGAGTTTGAAACGTGGGAAGGCAGTTACAGCGAAAACTGCCAGGAATATGCCCTTTTCCGAGATAGTATTTACTGTCTCGCGGGCCGAGATAGCAAACACTGTCTCGACCGCCGAGACAGTAAACACTGTCTCGCAGCTTAATTTTGTCGTTTTGTTGAGTTTTTTACAGTTAAGTCCAAGAGGCTATAAATACCCCCCTAGGGTCATTTCTGACGAGGAGAGAGCACATTATTGGGCAATTCAGAGCAGAGAGAGAGCAGACACAATTGTTCTTGGATTTTCCTTGAGATTCGAGCTTGGACTTGATCTTAAGAAGAACGACTATCTTACTTTGATAAGATCTTCGTTTCAAATTCTCACTTTGATAAACGAAGGAAGAATCACTAAGCCCCCTTCACGATCTGTGATTCGGCGGTCCATGAGTTAAAGCACTCCCGGCACAGGCAAAGTCCCACAAAACAGAACTCGATAAACGATTTCTGTGTTATTTTCTCAAAAGTTATAACTTTTATTTTGTTATGTAAAAGAGATCTTATAAAAAGACTATTTATTTTGAGTTTATTGTAATCGACCGAAGATATAATGAATTCAACAGCAAAAACAACTTTTAGCGAAAACACATACGAGCTGTGTCCAAAATTCTTATAGTCAACAAGACCACAGCCGAACCCCTCAAAATCAAAGAGGATGATCAGGTTCTGCTTTATGATGAAGCATGGGATCATCAAATCAGTGTCCAGTGGAGTAGTCGGTTTGAACAACGTGAACCACCCACGGAGGACAAAGTACTTCAGGTAAATATGGGGGATGAGGCTAACCCCAAACCCATATTTATAAGTGATAGCCTATCTCCCTATGAGAAAGAAGATCTTATATCTCTCATTCGGGAATATATTGACATCTTCGCCTGAAATTACGAGGACATGTCTAGCCTTGATCCTTAAATAGCCATGTATCGTCTCAACATCAAGTCAGACGCCAAACCCGTCAAATAATAGCAAAGACGGTTTCGTCCATAAATCATGGAGACGATCGAAATCGAAGTGAAGAAGCTAATCGATTCAGGCTTCATCAGGGAAGAACAGCATACTGACTGGGTAGCCAACATCGTTCCGTCCTGAAGAAGAACAGAAAGATCCGTATCTGTATTAACTTCAGGGATCTTAATGTCACCTATCCAAAAGTCGAATTTTCTTTTCCCATCACAGACGTTATCATCGACAACACATGTGGTTTCGAAAGGATGTCCTTCATGGATGGATTTTTGGGGTATAATCAAATAAAAATATACCCTGAAGATGAGAAGCATACTCGTTTAGGACTCCGTTAGGAATATACTGCTACACGGTGATGCCCTTCAGACTCAAGAACGCGAGCATGACTTACCAACGTAGCATGAACATGATCTTCCAAGATAATCTCTATAAGACGGTCAAATGTTACGTAGATGACTTGGTTGTGAAGAGTCGCACGAAAGACGATCATCTTCAAGACTTGAGAACGATGTTTGAGCTGATGCGATCTCATCAACTAAAAATGAATCCCACAAAATCATTTTTGGGGATGTCGAGTGGAAAGTTTCTCAGATTTGTTGTCACAACGAAAGGGATTCACATAGACCCCAACAAAGTGCGAGCTATCCAGGAATTACAACCGCCCAAGAATCTCAAAGAACTGAGAGGACTGCAAGGACGCTTAGCTTACATCCGTAGATTCACCGCAAAATTTTTAGGTAAATGCCAACCCTTCTCAAAGCTAATGAAGAAGGGTGTTTCTTTTGTGTGGGACGAAGTGTGCCAGCAAGCGTTCGATGAGATTAAAGCTTATCTCTCGAACCCACCTATTTTAGCAACTCCGATTTCCCTTATCTTGTGATTTTCAAGGTCTTCAACATTATATACAGTACTTGATAGCTGGTCCATAGAGGATCAGTTAGAACAAACTCAATCTTTTTATTTTTTTTAACTAGAAGAGATTCAAACCGTATCAGGTTTTGATTTGGCTCGGGTGGAAAGTTAGGCTTAGAGTTAGGCTTCACATGGTTGAATGAGTGTCCTAACACTTCAAACAACGTTAGCTCCTCCTTGAAAATTTCTTCAAAGCTAAGGTTCATGTAATCTAATTCTTCCTCTAGATGTTCACTAGAGACTCTCTGGATCATGTTAACTTCTAGAGGTAGGTTAGATGGATCAATTGATTGCATCTCTAGATTAAAAATGTTTAAGTCTACAGTCATATTTTTGAATGAGAGTTTCATTTGACCAGTCCTACATTTAATCAAGGCATTGGATATGACTAGGAATGGTCTGCCTAGGATGATTGTGATTTGACTCTTTGGATTTGAAACAGACTGGGTCTCTAGAACAATGAAATCGACATTAAAGATGAAATCTCCAAACTTTATTAGAACATCCGTAATTTCCCTCTTAGGCACCTTAACAGATCTATCAGCTAACTAAATGATGACCTTTGTTGGCTTCAATTCTCCTATACCAAGTGGTTGGTAGACTGAATATGGGAGAAGATTAACACTAGCCCCTAAGTATAAAAGTACCTTATTGATGATCGTGTTTCCTATAATACGTGAAATATTAGGACGAACTAGGTCCTTATATTTCAGAGACACGTATTTGGATAGGATTTCACTAATGTTTGCAACTAAGAAGACTTTCTTAGGGTACGTTGATGGCTCTCTTTTTAGTACACATGCCTTTCAAGAATTTGGCACATGTAGGGACTTGTTTAATTAAATCTAAGAGAGGAATGTTAACTTTAACATCTTTAAAAGCATCTAAAATCTTCTCCATCTGAAGTGAGTACTTTCTAGGTCTAAGCATGTCTAGAAATAGGCCAAGAAATCTATACTTAGGCTTATCTAAAAAATGTTTGGACTTAGATTCAGATATTTGGTCAGTAGGAGATGATTGTTCAGGTTTAGGTTCAGGTTCAGACATTCAATTTGGAGAAATTATATCTAGCATTCTAAAATGATTATCTACCTGTTTTCCTGATCTCAAAGTATGTATTGCATTAAGATGCGCCGAGTGTGATTGGATAAGATTAGGCACTGGTTAGCTTGAAAGTTTTCCTTTCTCTCTCTCTCACTCACTCACTGTGGTGGCTATCTGACCTAATTGAGCTTCTAGCCTAGCAATAGCTTGGGTGTTAGCACTAAGAAATTGACTGGAAGTTTTCATGAACACACTTAGAGATGTGGAGATTTGAGTTGATGATTTGATCACTGCTTTTAAGCCCTTTTCGAGATTATTCAAACGTTTTCTGTGATCCACATTAAAGCCTGGTGGAACTAGAAAGAGTTAGGACTAAGGGATTTTGAAAACATGAATTCTGAAGAGGTGGTGTAGGTTGTGAGTGTTGAAAATTTATAGGGGTAGTGTTAGGCCTAGGGAATTGTGAATTTTACTGATGTGAATTGACCACCAGAGTAATTACCCTGGTTCCATGAGAAGTTTGGGTGATTCCCACAACCTGGATTATAAGTTTGAGAAAATGAATCATTTTTAGAATTGTTAAAAACAACATTGATTTGGTCTCGCTCGATCATTGTTGAAATCCCAGACAAGAGACATTCTTCTAAAACATGTAAGACAACAAGACAATTTCGACAGGCTGAGGAAGTGACTTGGTTGACCTGATCTGAACTTTTAACTTCTACAGCTTCTAGCCTACGCATGATTGTGGCTAATTTAGCGTTAGCGGTGATAGAAGATTCTAATGATTGGCCACTAATCTTGTTAGTCGAATTTGGTGCTAGTTTTTCATCAAAGTTTTCCTATTGCATGGTTTTTCGGATACTTCTTCTAAGAAGTTCCATGTGTCTTCTTCATTTTTCTTGAAGAAGTTTCCCTGACACATTGATTCTCAGGATGCTGTGGAAGCAAAGTCTAGACACTCATATAAAATTTGGCAAAATCTAAATTTCTCTAGTGAATGATGACGACACTGGATAAGAAGATCCTTAAATCTATCAAAGTATTTCTAGAAAGATTCTCAACTGCTTTGACTAAATTGTAAGATCTGATTTCTAATGCATACCGTTTTATGGATAGGAAAGAACTTTTTAAGGAATGCCTTAATGAATTCCTTTTAGGTGGAGATGGTGTTTGTGAGCATGCTATTCAACCATTTCTTAGCTTTTTCTTTAAGGGTAAAAGGGATAAACCTAAGTTTTGTGGCATCTTCGGACAACTCCTTAATCTGGATCATTACACACTTTTTTCAAACTCACTAATAAAAATATAAGCATCCTCAGTGTCAGTTCCAGTGAATTTGGGTAGCTATATACGGTTAAAATATATTTTTACTTAGGACGATGACCAGCTTGGCTCCAAGAAATAAATGCCCATGGACTAAACACTTCGAATGGGCTCAAAGGCAATCCCATATCAAGCTGCAACGAATGTTGCTAGATGGCTAAAGCGAACTTTGCCAAGCAGCCCATATCGACTCAACCCGACTAAGTCAAAACACGAATCGACTCTCACGACACGTCCCAGGCCAAGTCAAAAGGCGTCATTAGTCGGTTAAGCCTAGAATCAAATTCTGTGTTAAATTCAAACTTGTAGGCGAAGCTCACCAACTAATGAACTCTGCCCATGTGGACCAAGTCATCAACTTCAGAAGAAGGCGCACCCACGTTCAAAGCGATATTCGCCCACGTCTTTAGCAAACTTCACTAAGACCACGAAGTCCGCCCAAATAACTGTTTTAGAGCTATTTTCAGGGGATAACTGCTCTCCACTAACTGCTACTTTAATGTCCACTTACTCCACAATTAAAGGGACCATTAACTCTCTCTTGTAGCCTATACAAGGAGAGGAGATCACTCATTTTGAAACACGCGAGAAAGGAGAGGGGATTGAGACTGGTTCAGAAGATCAGAATTCACACACATCATACTTGTAATCTTATTGAGAGACATTGCTAAGAGAAGACTGAGCTAGCTTCCAAGCAATTAAACTCTCATCAATAGTAAAAGAATCATTGTCTTGATCGGTGCGTCAACGGAATACAAGATTGACGCTCAACCAACACACAGAAAAGAACCCCATGAAATATAATTTTTTTTCTTCATTTTATTATAATTCTTTCTATTGTAATTTGTGTTAATTGCAATTCGAAAGAACATGAAATAGGATGGCGACTCTAATGGGAACAACCTTCTCCTCTGACGAGAAGATTGTGTCGCACGCTGATACCAAGACCCTAGGTCTTTTGCTGAAATGCTGGTCATTGAATTTGACCAAGTGAAGTTCGAGAAATCTATTTCCATGAATAAAACCTCTTCAATGGAAACTGTATACAGTTATCATAAAATTCACCGCAACGTAAATTTCGGGTCTAAAACGACCCCCCACGTGTGAAAAGGCCACATTTGTCAAAAATAGTTTGAGCTTAGATGGAAGTCAAACGAACCCCGCCAAGAGCGAAAGAACTTCAACTCTCACCTCGAGCGAAGATCAAGATGTTACCACATCTAATCTCAGACTTCAGTCCTCGACTCCTTTAAGAGTTTGATTTAAAGCGTCTCGCAACGCTCTCTATGCTTCCCTGACAGAAGCAAAGAATGGGGGTAACTCCTCATCTAAATTACCTTAATGGAATAATATCATCATTGATGATCCCGCTAAACAAACATCTGGCCAACGTCACTGTAAGCAACGTTCACACTCTACAGCCAAGATCAGTGAAGTTGATACCAACATTGATCTAAGAGAATTCATAACTTTGAAGAGAACTCGTCAATGTCAGCATTGTACGACCCTCAGATAAGTGGTCTCGGCAATTTAAAAAAGTTTTCAATGTAAAGAATCAATTTTTAACTATCTCAGACATGTTCCTGAGCCTTCAGAGGTTCGGATTAAATGACGATAACACGCTCGAAGAGGCAAAATGCAAGTGGTCACTGTCAACATGAGAAGTGTGACTTTCAGAGACGATGAGGAGAGTATGTTGGCCTTCTTGTTTTGATGATGATTTAACAAACAATTTACATCTAATATTGCTTGTCTAGTGTTTGTGTTTTGTTATTTATTATAGACAAATAATATGTTGGAGGATGGATGGAATAGAGCCTCAACGATCATATTCAATGGAGGTTGGCGGAATAGTGGTTGAAGCCTATGCAATTCAAGTTGAAGATCCAATTTCTAGCTTCATCCGCAATGTGTACCAAGTTAAGTTTATTGAAGATCAAGATCAAGCTTGGGTAACATTAGTTTAGGTTTATATTATGTGTGTTGGTACTTTAAGCTCAATCATATATACACACACATTATATTGGTTTCCTTG